>CAEGAD010030583.1:0-85545 GCA_903067055.1 Poeciliopsis paucimaculata
CCATCCATCCATACATCCATCCATCCATCCATCCATCCATCCATCCATCCATCCATCCATCCATCCATCCATCCATCACTCCATTCATCCATCACTTCATCCATCCATCCATCACTTCATCCATCCATCCATCACTTCATCCATCCATCCATCCAAATAATTTTTTTTTCTGTGCTTTAGAAATAAATACTTAATTTTCCTGCTTTGTTTTGTTTCCTCTTAGTTTTTATTAGTGAAACATAAATATTTAACATTGGCTGAAATCTTCAAACAAATCCAAACGTTTTGGGATGAAACTAAAGAAAATCTAGAAACTTTTTTTGTTGATTCTCTAAAAGAAACTGCTGCTTTTATCAGACCAATGTGTGTGAATCTGCGCAGCATTTTAATCCCATGAACGCCTCGTTTTACCGACAAAACGATCTGCTGCTCCACAAAAAGGAAGAGATCATTAAATCTGCTCCGCTCAGACATTTGACACCTTAACCAAAAAAAAAAAAAAAAAACCAGAAAGTGTTGCATTCAGAGCATTTTATTCGTTCAGAAAATCCCTCCATTGTGCTGAAGTGGAGCAGATGGTTGATGAGCATCAGCAGAACTAATTTGTCCTCCTGGTCCGACAGACTCTCCGACCTGCTGCTCCGATTCTTAACCAGAACAGCAGCTGTTGGTGAATTTAACACCAGTTAAGACTCATTTTAAGGCCATTAGCCTGGCAAAGTCTTACAACACCGACCCGCCTCCATTATTAGTGGCTGGCCCATTACACATGCAAACAAGCTGTCTGCGGCCATAACTAGTTAATTCTCCTGTTAACTCTCTGAAGTCTGAACAAACAGACGCATTTATGTCACAAAGGAGCAGAAAAATCCTCCATCATGAAGGGAGAAATTTATTCCTGATTATTTTCTTTGTTATATTTGGGGATTAGCTGAATCTTTGTTTACAGTTTTTTTTCAGCATCTAGAGTCTTTTACCCTGGAATTTTGCATCAAAAACTGCAATAAATGTTTACATTCCTGCTGTTATTTGTAAAGTGTTTCCATTTCGAGCACCACTGCATTAATGTTTACTTTTTGTCGTCTTTAACCATTTCATGTTCACTCACTCTGTCAATGAGGCCTTCTTGGCTCACAGAAATTAACACTTTCATGCATGAATTATGATCCTTTATGGCAGGATTTTTTTTCAAAGTTTGTTTGATTTTCTTAAGACATTAAATAAGGATCTTTTGTAGGTGATCAGTTGTAAATTTCTCCAAATACAAAGTTGTTATTTGTAAAATGCATCAGTAGTTTTAGTCTGTAGGGGTTACCTGCAGAAGAAGGAAGGACTGGATGTTCCTGAGTTAGTTTTCCATCTGTCGGCCATATTGGATTTAACAAAAATCTTCTTGCACTTGCAGTGAATGACCAGTACTTGGCAGTATGATGCACTATTGTCCACTTGAGTGGTCTGTGTGTATTTATAACATAAAAATCTACTGGATAGTTTTTTTGTCTGAAGTTCAACAGGAACTCTTTGCAGTTTTTTCAGCATTCAAAGTCGAAACTCTCTCATCTCTTTGTGTTTTGCATCATCGTAGGGAAAATGTACATAAAAATCTGCTTTTAATAAAGAGCATTTATTAGTCGTTTTTCTGCTTGAATCAAGCATCTAATCTTTCTCAGAACCAAAAATGTCATGATTTTTTTTTTTTTTAGGTTCTTAAAACGTGGTCAAAGATTAGCACTGATTTGTGAGGCAAAAAGTGCTCCATACATTTCCTTTAAAACACTTTTTATTTAATTTCACTGCCATTATGGTACAAAGTCATGGTGGTGATATGTGAATTTTTTTCAAACTTTTTCTATTAAAAGATCAATTGTTAAAATTCATCCATTTTTTTTTTTATTACAATCGTATTATTAACTTCGTCCTCAAAGATTGCAAGAATGTTATTTTTGTGCCTGTGTTTCTTCAGTTTAAATTAATTTACTTTTGTTTTAGTTTGATTTCAGAGTAGACTGAATGTTCTTACATGAGCGTTGAGTCAGTAAAAAAATGGCCGCCTGCCTTTGCTTACTCCAAAAATAGATCTGCAGTCATTAAAAGAAGAAATTTGTTTTTTCAATTTAACAGGTGAATTTAGAGAGGACACCACTTGGTCTGCTCTGGAAATAAGCAAAACTAAACACAAACTAAAAGAATAAACCAAAATCTCTTCATATTTCAACTTCTGCATGTGTTTTCTTCAGTTATTGCAGTTTTTGTAGTAAAAATCTAATGGCCAGCAATTTCTGCGAAAAAGTTGTCATTACTCGTGTGATTCAGGTGTGTTGGAGCAGAAAAAAATCAAAAGCTGCAGGACTGAAATTGCAGAAAATGTATTTAAATTTCAGTACTTCTTTTCAAAAGGAGATGCATGATTTCCCATGACCTGTCCTGAATTACGGTACATTTGGTGATATTTTATTTAAATAAGTGAACATATTTTCATCTGTGTAATGGTGAGTAATAGTGAGGATCTCTGAGGGTCTGAAAGTCGGTGGAACAGAGCGGATTAGCGCCGCCTTTCAGTGCTGCGCTGCAACAACGAGCGTTAAAGTCATATTAACTTTCTATTAAAGATCGGCTCATTCTGTGCAGGCAGAAGGAAAGCAGCTTACGCTGAATGTGTGCGTGTGTGTCGGCGTGTGTGTGTGTATACTTGCTTAGCTATCCCGTTTGGGTCGTTCTCTCCTCGTCTTCTGAAGGTCGATGGTCTTTATGGGTCTTAATGCAGACGACTGAGGCGATTAATCGATTTGATCTAATTTTTGTTTTTGAAGTTGATTTTTGGAAAATCAGCTGGTGAAACAAAATCAGGATTTGTTTCACCAATATCCATCCGTCTGTCCGTCCGTCCATCCATCCATTTTCTGTTGACTTGAACTTTACTCTCTAATCTTTCCATCATAGTCGTCTCAGTAAATGAGATGACTTCAAGGTCATTTATTCACCTTGAAGAAATTAATTTGTAAATGTCAGTTTAACCATTTACAAAGATGGAGTTTTATTATCTTTAAGTGCTACATTCATTTGAATGATTCTATTGACTGTAAATTGAAAGTTAGCGTGTTTTCACTCGGGCCTCCAGAATGAACTCCTCAGGATGAAATGCTGTCGGCAGCGTGCTGCCCCATGAATTTTCATCAAGCAGAGCCAGAGTGTGAGAACGTCCTCAGCGTTTTGAATCCATACAATAAAAGTAAAACTTGACCGAAGCGATTAGCCCGTGTCGCTGACAAATATGAGAAATGGCTCGCCTCAGTATCCCCATCGCAGCCTCGGGACTCCGGTGACACAGAGCACGCTCACTGAATGCTCATTAGCTGGAGATTGGTCATGGGAGCTCAGAGCGGCACATCGCTGTGCTAACAGTCTCTCCCTTTATGCGCTCCTCCATTATTCCATTCACGGCCCATTCTGTGCTAATCTTATTGGAGGCTCATGACGTTCTGCGGCCTGCAGCAGGAGGCTTAAAGCACCTGGCAGGTTGGTTAGAGGGAAGCTTGTAAATGCCTGTGGTTAAAATGGGTCCGAACACAAGCCAAGCCCAGAACCAGAGGAACTGGGAGGAACCAAGGGAACTGGGGGGATGTGGTTGTCAGGTCCAGTTTAGATCTCTAGGTTGTCAAAGGGGAAGCAAAGACGATCGGGTCGTTTCACAGACCTGGGGCTTCAGAACCAACAGGAAGCAGAAACAGGAACCAGAGGTCAAAGGTCAGAGGTTAGCTTGGCAACATCTTTCTGACAGAGTGTCTGACTGGCTCTGGAGAAATCCAACCATCCAACCAACCAACCAACCAACCAACCAACCAACCAACCAACCAACCAACCAACCAACCAACCATCCTTCAATCCATCCAACCAACCATCCAACCAACCAACCAACCAACCAACCAACCAACCAACCAACCAACCAACCAACCAACCAACCAACCAACCAACCTTCAATCCATCCAACCAACCAACCAACCAACCAACCAACCAACCATCCATCCTTCAATCCATCCAACCATCCATGAATTCATTCGTCCATCCATCCAACCATTTATCCATCAGACCGACCGTTCGTCCGTCCAACGTTGATACTCTAATCTTTCCATCAGTTATCTCAGTAAATATTCAGTTTGACTGAATTAGTTTATAAACATCAGTTTTAAACATTTACAAAGTTGGAGTTTTCAGATCTTTATGTGCTAAAAGTTGTGTTTGGCCATTAAATGCATTATTTCAGACTGAACTACTTCTGATGCCTGCAGTAAATATCTCCAGAGCAGCAGTCAGGACCAATTCAACTGGATTTTCATAACACTTCTGGCCTTTTCTTCTTTATCTAATTATTTTTAAAGTGTCGACTCTGCAGCAGTCTTCATCGATGTTTTGGTTTTTTGAACTATTCCTGTTTAAAAGAATGCTTCCTGTTGCAGAGTTGCCGGCATATTATTATATAAAAAGTTGTTCATTTGTGGCCCTTTGGGGATTTCAGAGCGGATTGTGTTTTACTCTGGGGAGGGGGGGTTAAAGCACCTTGTCCAAAGGCCCATATTAAGCCGGGCTGATGAGCTGAGTGTCGGATGGGAGGCAGACTCAGATCTCACTGAGGTTAGGAGCCCAAGGTTAGTGCGAGGCATGGAGATGAATGCAGCTCGTCTCATTTCTGAATGCAAGGACGCCAGCGCAGCGCTGCGTGGCCAGCAGGTATTGAGGCGGGCCACGCCACATAATTGGATTGAACGCTGGCCATGGTATTTATGTCACTTCTCGTCTTGTCAATCCCATAACAGGCATGGCAGCGGCGTGGGGATCTCCCATGGTGACGGGACTTTGCCCTATTCAGACAGAAAGGAGAGAAAAGAACCAAGCCTCATTTAATTCACGTTTAATTCTCACTCAAATCGTTTTAAGGCTGCTGTTATTTGCATAACAGGGAAAAAGGGACTCTGCCTTTTCAGGGCGCCTGTGTGTGAGAGAAGGAACAGGAACAGTGTTGTAATTGAAAGTGTTTGGTAGGCTTATATATGCATACGCTGAGGGACAAGCGTTCTCACACGGATCAGCGGGCTGAGGGATTCTGGAGCCATTTTTCCACACGTTTAGATCACTTCTGTGATGGCATTTCCACACAGCGTGACGCAGCAGTTAGACAAAGAACAAATAAAAACCTGCTCCGACTCACAAAGTCTTTCACCGCCCCAAAATCCTGCAGCTCAAATAAACTTTCAACCCCTCCAGAAATTGATATTAAAACAGCAACAAAAAAATAATAATAAAATCTAAATAGGTGCAAAACATTTAATGCGAGGTGATAATCTTCAGAGAAACATGGAGCCAGAGACACCAACCGGACGGAGATTAGGACGGGAGGCGTCTGGGGTTCAAATCCCCAACGGAGAAGGAACAAAAGCCTGAAAAATATGTAACCTTAGAATCAGGCATCTCTCTGTCCACCTGCGAGGACCCGAATGAGTCAGAACCAAGAGAACCCTGCAGATGTTCTACCCTGAAGATTAAAGCTCAAAATCAACATTCATAACAAACCTGCAAGATTGTAGGCACTTTGAATTATCCACTTCTAAAATTAATTTCATTTCAGGCGCCTAAACCCAAACAAAAACTGTTGCACATATATTGGTAGTGTGTGAAATGGCCAAGCGGTTCTCCCGTTAAAGTCCCTCTAGCTCTCTGACTGTAACATATAAATGTGCAATAAATCAGTCAAGTTCATTTGCGTAGCACATTTAAGCAAAAAGGCAGTTTAAAGAGCTTTAAAACATAAAAGCAGAACTCATACAAAATAGATAAATCTTTCCAAGACAAAAAAAAAGTATCTTAAAGGTAGGCAGGTCGTAAAACCAACAGGATTTTAATGTGTTTATTTTGATTAATTAATTACAATAGCTTTTAAGGCAATCTATCACATTTTTGTATTGTATAAGCAAGGATTATGGCCAGAACTTTTTTATTCATGCGTTTCTGGTACATCCGTAAATCTGACGCACAATCCACAAACGACGACAGACAACAAATAAGCTTCTCTTCCACTTGAGACTCATTTCTGCTTCACAAAACAAAGCAGAAATTAATCCTGATTTGACGCGGGAAAAAACTTTAGTTGTGTTCAAGTTGTGCTAAAAGGAGTTAGTCCATCAGTGAAGCAATTCCAGCTTAAATTAGCATCTCAATGTTAAACATGTAGCGTCAGCATAGGCGTCCACAACGCTAACGTCAGCGTCGGCAACCCACATTTATAAAGATCCGCAAATAATCCCAGGTTCCTGAGTGGACAGAGCAGAACTTTGCACAAATCTGGTGGTTGAAGAACCTAATTAAAAACAACAAATATATTTTTAGTCAATACTTTAGCAGCACAGAGTTTTTGAATTGAAAATTTTTGCTTTCCTTGACGATTAAATTGCAATTAATTAATCACATACCCTGCAATTAACTCGATTGATTAACTTTAATCAAGTCCCATCACTATTTTATTTATATTACTATGATTTTTTTTAGTATTATTAAAAATGACAGCAAATAATAAAGAAGTTGTAAAATGTTTCCCTGGGGGAGTGGTGAGCCAGTTTACCCTTTTAATTCAAGACGAAAGAAAAATCTTAACGCTCTAGGTCCATATGTAGATAAATTCACTCATAAGATATTTTTCAATATATTTTCAGCAAGATAGGAGCTTATTTTAAGTAAATAATAGCTTAATATTAATAAAAAAGTGCTAGTTGTACTGGCAGATTATTTCACTTATAACAAGACATTTTTTCCATGTTGGAAGTGGAATAATCTGCCAGTGAAACTAGAACTTTTTCATCAATTTTAAGGAATTATTGGCTTAAAACAAGCTCCTTTATCTCAATGAAAATGTTATTTATAAGTTAGATTTGTCTTTTTTCAAGTGTACCAAGACATTAGCACTAAAAAGCAGACCAAAACTGAAAAAGATTATTTATTAGGATAAATAAGATGAGTCTATCCACAAAGCAAAGAGTGATCAGGGTTTTCTTCTAGGGCTGCAACTTACAGTTATTTCAGTAATTGATTATTCTATTTTTGATGATTAACTGGATTAAAAAACAGACATATTCTGCTGATTTTTAATTTCAGCACCTAAGCCTTTTCTATACAATATTTGCTTTTTTTTTTTTCATAAAAAAATGCAAATAACTAAATTCATCTTTGAAATAAGAAAATAATAATTTTATAGCCTAAGATGCAACAACAGGATTCCTTTATTTGATGTTTGATCATTCGTGGCAAAAGATGCATCTGCAGATGAATAAAAACTTGCAACATCAACATGTGAAAAGTTCAGCTCTTTCTGCTTGACTTGACATCAAGTCATTGTAGTTTTTGGATTAACTGATTAACAATTGGACTGCAAAAGGTGATTAATATATATATAAATATTTTATTTAGAGAATTTGAACCAGGTTTAGCTAAAACCTCTGAGAGTGTTCTTTCAGAAATCTCGTGTTTTAGAGTCTGCATGTTAACGATTTTTTGATTACTAAATGAGCTGTCAATTATTTCATTAATCAATTAATCACGATTAATTGTTCCAACCCCATTTTCTTCAGCAAACAGTCTGGATCTCAATGCAACTCGACATTTACAGTGAAAGTTGGTAAGTTCGGCGTTGAGAAGGTTCTGAAAATCTTACCAAGATGTTTTGGTCTAGTTTTCATCACAAGTGTTTTAACTAACTTACAAGTAACTTTTCAGTTACTCTACAATTTAAAGTAACTATTTAAAACAAGACAAAACTGAAACATAACCTTTCGTCATGATAAATGAGCTTATTTTATGTATATGATTCATTAATATTGATGAAAAAGTTCACTGGCAGACTATTGTACTTGTGAAAAAAATCATCAGCCAGAGGAACTATCACTTCTTCATCAACATTAAGGAGTTATTGACTTAAAACAAGCTCCTATATATTTGACAAAAGGTCACTGTCTTATTTTAAGTGTAATAAGGTATTTGCAGTAGAAACTTGACCCAAAATACTTGGTAAGATTTTGAGTTTTTGTAGTGTGCAGAGCAGATCTGTTAGCTGAAAAATAACTGATGAATTGATGTGCCTCCACTTGATACATTTGTTAATTTGATACTTTAAAAAAGTCTTAAGATGGTATTTTGTCCGTCTGAAATGCAAAGACTTGGAAGGAGACAGACCATCTAATCTAAGTATTGAAAATTATCGCTTCTCTTATTTTGCTTCTCTTTAAACCTGAACCGACCTCCTGCCCTCTCCCCCTTGCTTTTCTCACTCTGGATTAAACCCAAGCTCCAACCTTTGATTTTAACTTCATCTCTGCCTCTTGATCCCACCGTCTGCACGAGCACGGAGAGCGCAAGGCGGATAAAGTGACTAGTCAGCTTCCTGCTGCTTCCCTCTCCTTGTTCTTTGTTGGCTTTCGGCCCTTTAGCCCGGCTCTTTGCTCCCGATGCGCGCACACACCAATGCGCACATGCACACGTTATGATATGCACGGCCTTGCACATGTAGCTGCGTGTGTGGGGTTTGATCTGGGTTCCTGCTGTACTCTATTGTGTCTGGGCAGGAAACAGCTAATCCAGTCAGATCCAACCCAGCCAGGGATCTGGTGCTCATATAGTCTGACAGGCAGGAGCTCCGCTGTGGGAAACAGAAATCTATCCGTCACATCGCCGGCATCTGCTTCTGTCACCGTTCTCAGGAGGATGAAGAAACAAGAACGAGGGAAATTCAACTGTCTGACTCCTGTGGTCCGGTGTAGAGGAGACCAATTCACGTGGACGGGACATAAACTCAACTACATTTGGTGTAATGTCTGTTTTTATTGTTGGGACCAATACCCAGTTTGGCAAAACTTTTACGTAATATTTCTCATTTTATTCAAACCTCACAGACATAGATCAGGCATCTGTACTTTTTCTGGCTATATTCTATATTTTAAAGGGGATTGAATATAAAAAAATTCACATTTTGCACGTTTTTATTCTTCCATTTTAGTTTTTACTGCTTATAAACTGCTTATAAAAACAGCTGAAGCACTTAAAAAAAACTCACCAAGCCGTTTTTTGGCAATAAGTTAATTTTTTTTTGGTGTCTGGAAAATAAGCCGTTTCAAAAACCTCCCGTTCGACAGGCACTGCGCCGTTACCTAGCAACCCCAGCAGAACTCTGCTTGTTACCCAGCAACCCCAGCGGAACTCCTTCTGTTACCTAGCAACCCCAGCGGAACTCAGCTTGTTACCTAGCAACCCAGGCTGAGTTCCAGCCTGTTTGGTCTCCAGGTATTATTACCGCAGTAATAATACCTGGATTATTACCCAGGTATTATTACTGCATCTTCAGTTTTCAGCATGGCTTTGGATGGCAAGTAAAAGAATCGTCTTTTTCTGCCCTCCAGCGTAGAAATTCCCAGATGTAAACAATAACATGTCAGGATCCTCCTGACATCATGTTTGAAAGTGCCAAACATAAAGTCGACATGGAGTCCCACTGTGACAGGGCAGAACTTTACAGACGATATTCAAATCTCTCCATTTAAATCTCCATTCATAGAAAACTGAACGCTTTTCATATTACAAGGAGGCCGACAGTCTTTGGAGAAAATCAGCTCTGATGCTACAAATTTCCTTAACACTGAAGAAAGAGTCAAAAGGACATTTTCATTTCCTGTTTTCAGATGTTTGAGCCCCCAGCGAGCGTGCATGGACACAACAGTGGTGCCCAGCAGGAGGGACATTCATGCTACTTCCTACTTCAGCTTTACTTGATAATTTCAGATGGACTAAAGTCAGCAGCTCATACACAGCCTGCACAATAAAGGAGCAGCCAGGAGGATTTTCCCATTTTTTCCATATCAGGGCTCCTTTGAACGCTTCGACTATGAGCTGAATGGGAGGTTCCACTGAATCCATTCACCTCAATGATCTGCTCACAATCAACCATATCTGTCATACATGGTTGGGCCGGAGAGACCGGACGGGAGGGCTGAGGGCGGGAGAAAGTCCTCAGTTTGTTGGTGAAGACATGAAAGAGAGAATAAAACAGCAACAGGAAGACAGAGCGGTGCTAAAAACGGGTCAAAGCCACAAAACTTTAATGGGTTTTTATCAGAGTCGGGTAGAAATGTACTCAATTACATTTACTTGAGTAACTTTTTTGGAAAAAAAGTACTTTTAGGAGTATTTTTACTACGCTGTTCTTTTTATTTTTACTTCAGTAATTTTACTATGAAGTATTTTTACTATTGAGAAAAATTTCTGGATTTTCTGCCCACTGGATGAAAAACAAATCAAATTCGCCAGACATAGACACACACTCCTGCTGCTTTTGGTAACGTTTCATAAGTTTTTTATTGAAAGAAACTGATTTGGAAAAATATTCTCAGCCTGATTTTGCTATTTTTCTGTTTCTCAGATGAATTTTGTCCATAAAATACCAAAATTTCCACATAACTTTATATTTTGGTCCATCTGATGATGAAATTTTAAATATGAAATGATAATTTGATCAGTTACTCAGTTCTTTGGTCGACTTTTTACCAAATACGTTTTTACTTTCTCTCGAGTTAAGTAGTGCTAATCTGACTTGATTATAATTTTTTGCTCTCTGGTTTTTATTGGGATTTGATGTCAGTAGCGCAAAAATGTGACGAAAAAAGACAAAACATTGAAAAGGAGCAGCACGAATCAACACTAACCTGGAACATGTTGCTGAAATTGGTCAGACAAATAAGTTTGAACTTAAGCATCTTCCACTAAAAAACTGACTTGAATCACCATAAATTCTTTTTTTTAATTTTTTTTTTTTACTTTAATCTCAGCCAGATTGAACAAAGTTCAAATTCTTACACAGACTTTCAGCTGGATTTAGGTCTGGGCTTTGAGTAGGCCAATCTATCAAATGGATATTCTCTGATTTAAAATATTCCGTTGTAATTCTGATTTTAGGTTTACGCTGAAATCTTTAGGCAGATTCGCCCACCTGAGTTGTGGATCTCTGCAGCCCCTCCAGTTACCATAGCCTTTCCCAGCAGGAATGACACTGGTTGGCAACCACACTGTAAAACAGAATAAGTAGATTTTACTTAAAAATGCATGCAAACTCATTGCCTCAAAAATAAAAGAGATCAAGTTTTACAAACTTAAAATGTTAGTAAGTGCAACCTGTTAACTTTACACAACTTTAAGTTGATAATATTGAGTAACTTAAATTCTGTTTATTAAAAGAGAACTTGTTTGGAACAGTTCTTCCTTTCTATTTGTTTCTCTGCTCAAACTTTGACAAAAAACATTAAGCAGTGATTTCTGGGCCATTTATTTATAGATTAATGTGCATTAATATTTATTTATGTATTTAATATGTTTATTTTCTATTTAGACATTTAAATCACTCATTATATATTTATATATATACACTTTATATTTCTCATGGTTATATTTGTATCTACCAATATTCAACACTTTGAATGGAGTAGCTGACAGCATATAAAAAATGTCCACTAAGAAATTACTAAAGTATTTTTCATTCCATTAATTTTGTAGTTCCTAAACATGTTTCATTCATTTTTAAATCAACTACAGAGTTTAAAGTGTTTGTCACTGATACAATTTCTTCCCTTCAAGATAAAGTGGAATATTAGACCTTAACGAGGAAATGTGTTTTCTCAAAGATTTTCCTTGAAGGTTGCATTTATTTTACTTTATCTGATTCCTTTTCTTCACCTTAAAGTTTTAGATTTTTAATGGAAGGAGGTCCACACTGTTGCAGTGTGAACACACACGCGCACACACACACACAGCTGTCGTATTAGAAAGCCAGCAGCGAGTGGTGGGACACAGGACGGTCTTTAGTTCTGCCTTTTCAGCACCAGACAGTAATGGTTTCGATTTACCATGGGCTTTACCAGCATGGCCGCACGCTCATGGTGAGTGATCCTTTACTTAAGGGGTGATTTCATGGGGGTCCGTCCGGAGAAAGAGGGGAAGCTAATGTGGAAATCCCTGCCTCCCTACCAGGTCCAGGTGCTTCTTCGCTCCACCGCTCATCAAAGTCCAACCTCAGGGTTTTTATTTCTGACCTTCCACCTGTTTGTTGTTATTACACCGATTCTAGACATGTCTCTCCACCGACTGATGAACAGAAGCAAATAAATCTGATTCTGAAGATTCCTCAAGTCTCATTTCAAACATTTGCCTGTTTAGATGCTGTAGAGCCAGCGCTGCATAGGCAATAATAAATTATCAATCACATAATGACAGGATATCCCACAAACTCGCTCTTCAGAATAAATTTTGAATCATCTACTGCTGCCAGATGATGGGTCACTATTAAAGGTGACCTATTATGCTTCATTGAACAGGTTGGATATTTGTTACATTTTTTTGCACAAAATCATTCTCAGATAACCAGATTTTAGTTTGGTTAGTTCTGGTTATCTTTGAGCTGTTTTAGAGCATCTTGTCACGTTAAATCCAAATAAGCTGATTCTGGCTGCGCCACCCAACTCAACATTTACATTTGCATGTGAAAACGGCTGCAAACAGACGCGCAATGATACAAACGCATACCTTTGAAAAGCAGAAGTGGTGCCTCCTGCGCAACCAACAACAGTGCAGAAAGTGGTTTATGGTTGGTAAGTCAACAACAAAACAATTGTCTTTTCCAGCAGCCATTGTACAGCGCATACAGTGGTACAACCAGCTGACCAAACATGCTGGAGCTCCGTTTGGGTTGCTAGGTAACGATAGAACGCTGTTGCTAGGTAACGGGGAAGTGCCTGATGATTTTGACGTTAAATTCTGGAGGTTTGCTCATTTTCCAAACACCAAAAGCACTTGATTGTGAAAAGTCTTTGGAGCGTCTTGATGAGATCTTCAGCATCAACACTGTGGACTTTAACATTTTGAAGGATGCAGAACATTTCTGTAGCCAGGCGGAGATGCTTTTATCATTTCTGCTGCAGTAGGTCAGCGTCCTCGATGAGAAGAAGGTAAATCCATGATTCGGGTCCATTTCTGGCTTCTGCGTTATTTCTTTTAGTTGCAGATTTAGTTTTGTTCAACGTCATCTCGATGATCTCAACTCCAAGTTTGTGTTGCTCAGATATCTGGATAGATGCGAACATGCGCATGATTGACAGCGTTAAGTCCCTCCCCCAAGCTCTGATTGGTTGTTTCAGAAATCAAGCAGTGCATTTCTGCAGACAGACGCAGAAAAGCTTGATTGTTTTCCCACAAATTATCTCATGTTAAACTATTTCGGCATAGTGACCATTTAACAAATATGTTTAAAAAAATATTTGTTTATAAAAGTTACATTCTGCAACTTTAATTAGTTAATTTAATAAATTAAAATGAGCTAAACTTTAATAGGACTCAACGTTTTCATCGACACATACATATTTTAGGTTCGTCTTTAGAGTAAAATGCACAAAAAAATTTTAGTCACCTCGATGTGTGTGTGTGTGCGCATCGGCCTCCCTGCATCTCTAATCCTTGAAATAGAGTGAAGACCATGAAACCCCTCCATCCTGCGGCACTCGGCCATATGTCCAATAGAGCTGCTTTCTCCTCAGATTGTCACTCACGTCATTTATTTAAGCGCCGTTTCTCCCTCCATTCAAGTTCTTTTTGTGTTCTTGTAATTGCTGCTTTTCTCATGAAAACAACAGAAAACGAGGGAAAGCAATCGTACGTGACCAGCAGCGTCTTTAACATCCTTATCTCCATTTTCCCCAGAGAGCCTAAACCCAGTGATGTCAAGTGAGTTTTGTTAAATGTTTAACGACATCTTAAAAGTTTCATTAGTCACATTGTGAGCTGTTAATCAAGAATGGCCATCTGTTGGTGTTCTTTCTGCAGAGATTTTCCTCTCTGGAACCTAAAACTGGAACCAACATGTAGCACAGAAGTGCTGAGAAAACTTCTTTTACTTAAAATTTCATCTTTAGACTGATCATGTGATTTTTTTATTCAAAGTATAAACTGTCTAGTAAATGTAAAAATAAAAATACCAGAACAGGAGTGATGCATCTTATCTCTTCAGTTTATACATCTTGTTTTATTCAGGAGTAATAAAAAAATAGAGAAAATATAATAAGATTAAGTTAAGCTCAGATTTTCTTTTTTAAATCTCACAAATTAAAACGGCACATAGAAAAATTTCTGCTGCACAAACGAAGCGCAACTGATTGACACCATTTTTGGTTGTGGGCTGGTTGGTTGACCTTCAATGACACTTTATTATTATCTTTAAGATGATAGAAGCATAAATTGAAAATGTTTCCACCCCACAGAGCAGCCTTCGCCCACTCAGCTCCTTCAGACTAGCCAGCAGCAATTAGCAAACACCTGGTGGAACTGAGCATCTGCTGAGCTCATTATAGGAGCTACTTCTCAAAGCAACACTGATAAAATGTTGAAGGGTTAATAAAGGAGCCATGTTGTGATGACTTCATGAAGGCAGAGTTTCAGAGAGAGCAGGAGCTTCTTAAAGAAACAGGCCCAATTTCAAGGTGTTGAGTTATGAAGTCAAATTTCTTTCAAGTCATATACATTTTTATAACAACAGAAAGTAACAGTTACTTGATTGCCCAATAAAATGACACTTTATGCCTTCAAAATACATAATACTGCCTCTTCAATGGCGGTATTTATTCTGCGTTTTTAGCTAAAAAGCATTGTGCTTGGATGAGGCAGTCTGGCTGAATCAAAATTTGTGTATTTCGCAAAACTGCATTGAAAACTCTTCTTCCGCATCACATGAGTCACATAATCAGCAACCGGATGTTACTACTGGCAGAAAAGACGAAGAACACGACAGGAAGTGGTAGGAGGATTATGTTTTTAATCACTTCTAATGTGAACAAACTTATTCATGTGTGACTAACTGCATTTATTTAAACAATGCAATTGCTAAATTGTGTTTTTCAATTACAAATGAAAAACATTTAGGCCACTGTGGTGTTCCCATAAAATAAGACATTTTATTAAAATCACACTTCAATAAGCTTGCTCACACCATCACTCACTAAAAACCACAGCGACGAAAGATGTAAACAGTTACATGAGGTCCTTCATAATTCAGCCAATTAGCCATTAGCCAATGCTAATTATCTATCACCCAATCAGGGAAGAAGCCATGCCTCGTATTGAGGCTTATGCAGCATTTTGGGGAAGTTGTAGACGGCCATTTTACAGAAAACCAATAGATTCAACATGTTTAACACAACTGCACATTTTATCCCCAAAGAAAACACCTACCACTACCACTTCCTGTTTTCTTTGTCGTTTTCACCAGTAGTAACATTCAGCTGTTGATCATGTGTCTCCTGTGATACGGAAAATTCTTTCCATATGGCTGAAAAAACACTTTTTAATCTTAGAATATTAGTTTTTTTACCCCCAAAATTGCTGTCTTTTTATTAAACAAATATATAACAGCTTCATAATTTCAATTTGTGCAACTTTGTGGTAAATTGGACATAAACCTCAGATGGCAAAGCTGCTTCCTTCAAAGCTGAATGAGGGCGGAAGATTCAAACCCACATCTCCATCTCTGTATTTTCTGCTCTCGCCTCTGGTTTGATGAAAGTTTGATGAAGGTTTTTGTAGAAAGCGTTGTTAGCCGCGCTAAGCCACCCTGAGCCGGCTGATAATTCCCCTGAAGGGCCGCCGCGCTTTGAAGCTCCACATTCATCCGCCTCTTTCTCCTCCATCGGCGTCTGCGTCCCGCTCGCAGCTCAAACCCGATGATGTAAAGAGGCAGAGGAGGAGGGGATTTAAATTACAGCGCCGTCTTTCTTCCTCATTGTATTTAATGGGTGTTATTGTGGGAGGCCGATCCCTCTGAGAGGCCGATTCTTGAGTTTTTAATTAAAGCGAACAGAAGGATCTGAACGAGGCTCTCGTCTCCGAGTCGCAGCGCAGAGCTGGAGAACTGCGAAGCCGCAGAGAGGCTGTTTACAGATAAATCCATTAACAGTTCTCATTAATCAATTAACTCATTCATGGAGAATAAAAAAGGATAATTAACTCCTGGTTAAAGGCAGCTCCGCTGAGAGAGGTCAGCTCTTTTCAAACTGTTGCTTTGCTGCAGGAACTTCATGTGCTCCTACTTTAGAAAATTAGATTGGCTCGACAAGACAACGGCGCTAAAAAATAGGTTTTATTTCACATTTTGCCTGTGCAGGACTATTAGGGAGAAAATAACTGATATAGATAGGAAAGATTAAAAAGATTTAATACAAAATGACAGAAAACATATGAGAAAGTAAAATAAAATGATTTAAAAGAGTAAAAGCAACAAAAAAAGGCTGAAACTGTATTTCTGTTTTAAGCACTATTTTGTCAGTATTATATTAAGTGTATCAATAAGTGTATATGTAAAATAAGAATTTTATGTTGTTTGATTGGCTCTAATAAAAATATTTTGATAAGTGAAAAGAGTAAATGATGATATGAACAAGTTCAGATTGGATTTGTTTTTATTTTTGCCTCAAGGCAGAAAACCGAGGAAAAAAAGAGGAAATGTCATTTTTAATGAATACAGAGAATTACATTCAGTAGCTGGGCAAGAGAAATTAAATATTACAGCCAAAATGTAAAATCAAATTACAGCTAGTAGCTGCTGTTGGGTTTGTTTGTTTTGTGATTGCATTAAAATGTTTTATTCCTGTTTTTCTGTTTTACTTTGGTATTAATTTTTAAAAAAACGAAGCAAAAATATTTTTCCATTTTAATTTTGTTTATTGTTTTTTCTATTCCTTATTTAATGTTTTCGATTTTCAACAATGTTTCGTCTGTTTTTATTTTCTAACCATTTTTAAACTATATTTATTAGTTTTATAGTTTGTATATATGTACAATTGTACTTTTTTGCATTTTTGTTGCTGTTTATTTGCTAAAAATGCTCTTGAAATGTTATTTTTAGCAACATGTTTTTCTGCATTTACTGAAACATTTATTTCTTCTTAAGCTTCTTTTAAACTTATTTGTAAATGCATTTAGATTTTTCCATTTTTTTAGTTAAAATTTTTCTGGTTTGTTTTTTCTTAATCTAAAAAATTTTCTTTCGACAGATACTTTGACGTTTTTTCTTTCTCAGGTTCTTTTATTTCAAGCTATAAAGTTTCTGCTCTCATCCCACATCTAGTGGGAGTTTGATGCTGTTGGGTTTGAGCATCCAGCCTCTTTTGAGGCCCGATTTGAGCCGCTATAAAAGAAGCAGTGAGGCGAAGTGGAGGGCAACGAGCGATCGGCTGCTTCTTCTACCTGAGAGCAAACACACATCGCAGCAAAGCGCCGTCAAGTGCAGCTGAGAGGGGCTGCAGAGGGGCAGCAACAATGGGCCCCCGGGGCTGCAGTGTGACCCCTGGGAGTCTATCATTGAAAAAAGGGTTAGTCTATCATTCACACACTCTGAACAGATTCACGAGGCCAGGACAGGCAGTTCTTTATAACAGAGGGGAGGAGGAGGAGTCAGGAGGTGGAAGTACGTTTCCACAGAGAATTAAAGCTAAATCAGCTTCAGAGCAGGGAGCAGGTACGCAACGCTCAAACGTGTCAAACTGGACGAATCCTGCAGACTCCAATGGGCCGAGAGCCGCCGTCATTTCATCCAAGAGCCACTTTAGTTTTCAAGTAGCACAAAAAACATATTTCTGAAAATACAGTCTGCAAAAACACAAAATCTTTCCAAGTGTTTGGTGGAAATATTTTGGTACACTAAAAATAAGACAAAATTTGTTTTGTCACAGCTCTGTGTGGCATCTCAGCACTCACACCGACGCTGGAAACAGAAACCGCGAGCTGCAGGACGAGGGACCGGGACTGAGCGTCCAAACGTCCTGATCGTCCTAACAGAGACAAAACAAAATGAAGGCAACAAAATCCAACCGATTTAACCACACTTAATCTGGTTTCTCGTGCAAATATACTTGAAATAAGAGAAAACTAATTTACAGGTAACATTTCAGCACAATAAACGAGCTTGTTTTAATTAAATAATTATACTGATTTTAAAAAAGTCTTTGTTCCACTGGAAGATTATTTCACTTAAAACAAATTTTTTTCTCATGTTGTAAGTGAAATAATATAAATTTTCATCAATATTAAGAAATTGTTTACTTAAAACAAGCCCCTCTATCTTGCTGAAACATTACCTGTAAGATAGTTTTGTCTTATTTCCAGTGCACTAAGATATTTGCACTGGAATCTAAACTAAAACTACTTGGTAAGACTTTGTGTTTTTGCAGTGTGGTTAAATCGGTTGGATTTTGTTGCCTTCATTTTGTTTTGTCTCTGTTAGGATGATCAGGACGTTTGGACGCTCATTCCCGGTCCCTCGTCCTGCAGCTCGCGGTTTCTGTTTCCAGCGTCGGTGTGAGCGCTGAGATGCCACACAGAGCTGTGACGAAAGGAGCAAAATACAGACATTTCACACACACACTGACACACACTCACACAGCAGTTTTTCAGCTCATTAGGCAGACGGTGGCGTGGATAATCAGGTTTTATATGGATGCTGCGAGGTCATTATGATCTAATTACCTTTAGTGGGTATTCAGCTGGGCAGAGAGGGAGGAGGAGGAGGAAGGAAGGAGGAAGGACGGTGCACATCTCAGAGAAAAGACAGAAAAAAATACAATGTCAGCTGTAGCATCCTGATGCATCGAAAGCAGAAAGTTTTGTTTGCAAAGATTGGATAGAAATGTGGCACTTTGATGAAAATCAAAATTGTTTTATGGTTTATTATCTAAACTCTCAGAAAAATCTGGTACTTAATTAAAGCTTTTCTCTGATCCTCCTGATTGTATTCAGGTTTCTGTGCTGAAACATTTTATTTTCATTCGTTCATGCTGCTAATAAGCTGATAAAAAAAAAAAAAAAACTCTGACAAAAAGCTGAAACTGATGCAGAAACTCATCATGACTGAACAGCAGAAGAAAAAGAAAAACTCTTTTGTTGGTAAAATCAAGACAATGTGCTCCATTACACACTGAAGATTCCTGCACTGTAAAAAAAACATTTGCAGACTCAACTTGGCTCTAGTTTCACTGCTGCTTGCTCTGTTACGATAAATCAACTTCATTATTCTCATAACTGAGAATTTGAAAGTCAGAATTATGATTTTATATGTAATATTTATGACTTTAAAACTCATATTTATGCCTTCCTGTTGGGCTTTTATGATTTCCTTCATGATCTTCACATGAACTCCAGGCTAGCTGGGAGGAAAAGTTAAATCACGTTTCTGTTTCCAGACAATCAGAGTCCCAGTGTGACGCAGAGAGCTGGTTAAATTCCACGCTGCATACATGGGGGTCCAAACCTTTTGTCGCAGCGTGTTAAACGGGTTAAAGAGTGCTGTCCTGGAGCCACCAGTGTGTGTCCTGGTCAGCGTGCGCGCATAAAGGAGTCCATATGGCACTGGTCAGTCGGCCGCAGCTCCCAGCCAGGAGGGCCGGCCAACTGCCAATCAAACAGAGACGGCGAATAAATAATGAGCGGGAGGCGGCCACACACTCAGAGATGGTACAATATGCATCAGCAATATAAAGCAAACGTATTTAATGTCCCATCAGCTCTAACCAGTCAGTTAAAGGGGAACTATAATTTGGGAATCTATGTCCAAAATTCATGTTTTGTATGTTTTTGTTTGTCCGTTTGGGTCTCAACTCAACTCAAAAACAGCCAAACCAGTAAAACTACAACAACAACAAAAAACACCCAGTTTCTTTTTGTTAATAAGTTCATGTTTTTGGTGTCTAAAGCTTTAGTATCAATGTCAAAAATCAGCAGGCAGGGCCTGTCGCCTAGCAACCCAAGTGAAGCCCAACCCATTGCCTAGCAACCCAGTTTTAGCAAGCAGAGTTTTCATGTTTCTGTATTTTACTTGGAGTATTTATTTTTCTGATGACTTTTTACTCTCCCTACATTATAAGAGGATCTGTTATGCAAAATTCACGTTTTGCATGTTTTTACTTCCATTTGGAGGTTCTAAAAGCAGTCCAAGCACTCAATAAATAAATAAATAACAGTTGTTTTTTTTGCATGTAGTTAATGCATTTTGGTGTCTGGAAAATGAGCTGTTTCAAAAACCATCAAATGAAATGTGACATTTAACATTCATCAATATCTATTATTTGACATTTAGTTTGATTTTATTTTGTCACATTTATCTGTTTATTTTTTTTTTTTTTTTGCCTTTCTTAACATTGAACTGTTTCCCAATTTTTAAACTTCTTTTATTTTGTATATTTTCCTCTCAGTCTAATAATCAGTTTTCGCTTTCTTATGTCGTTATTTGTATCTTTTTACTGTCTTATTTTTATTTTCAGTGTCTTAAGTTTAATCATCCTGAACTCATGTTTTCTTTCTAACTTGCTTATTATTGTTGTTGATTTAACTCAAACACTTTTGCGGTTTGTTCTGATTTTAGTCTCTGCTGATCCAAAATTTGCAGGCAGACACAGAAATCCCTTGGCCTCATTCAGTTCTGCCAACAACATGAATCTGATCCCAAAATGAGATTCTGTTCAGTATAAACGGGAACTATCGTGTGTGTGCTGCCAAACCTTTGCATTCATCTTTTATAACGGCTCTTGAAGCTGGAATTCTGTTTATCTTCTCAGCTCAAACAATGCGGCTCCTCTGCAAACCAAAGGCCTCCAAATGACTCCTTTCTCTTCGCTGATTTTCATCCGTTTAGATCCTTTGCGGAGCGTTTGGCACATTTGATCAGGAGATTAAGGGGGGGACAATCTGAAAATGGTGGAAGAGGCGCAAGAAAAGCGGCTTTTGGAGGTTTCCCGACAGAGGCCAGGGTGTGTGGTCGAGGCCTTCAAGTGCTACTTCACCGCTGCTCTCAGGCGTTTGGCAGGATTGGAGATCCAGACGAAGCTTCTTTTGAGTCCAGAGTTCAGCATTATGTCACGTTAAAGGAATTTTGGACAGAATCCGGACGGGCTTAGCCTGCTGACCTCAGTCAGAGCTCCGTACCCGCTAGTTAGCTAGGCTAGTTAGCATTAGCTTCAGTTCAGCTAACGGGTTGTTTAGTGGTTTGTTTCCGGGTAATCCTAATAATTTATTCATAATCAATCAGACAAAATCAGAACAAATATTCTAAATGGATTTCAGGTTAGTTTGGTTGGAAACACCCAAACGGCTTTAAAACCAGAGCAACGGTCCAACTTCCCCCTTTTACCGTAATGACAGTAGCTGTAGAATTGCGCAAACTGAAATTATGAAATATAAATTCTCTTAATAGAAGCACAACAACTTGGGGGGAAAAAAAAACTCAAATCGATAAGAAGTTGTTGTACTGGGATGAGGTGGTTTTTCAGCCTGTTGAAATGTAAAATGTAATGGAAACACACCCACCCCCCATCACACAAGTCACGTGAGCAACAGCCGCACGATACTCCTGGCGAAAACCATAAAGAAAACAACAGGAAGTAGTCTTCTTCGTGGCTACCCCCATTACATTTTGTCACAATTTATTCATGTTGTACTTTTTACTTGAGTAATTTTAATGTGAAGCATTACCCTTACATGAGTAAAACTTCTGGATACTATCCACCAATTAACTTCAGGGAAAGAAGAAAAAAAAATGCATCAGATTGCTTTAGTTTTTCTTAACCATAGCTGAATTAAAAACCATTTCTATTCATTTGAAATGATGTATGTGGTGAACAAAGTCGACTAAAACTGCCAGAGTAAACTCAGGATAACCGAGTTAATAATTTGAGAAATTACAACAAAATCAAAATTTTGAAGTTTGAGAGTTTTCTTGTCTGGTGTGCCATCAGAAACAGATTTTTATGAAAAGAAAACATTGCCAGCCTATAAGACTGGAATGAGAAACCAGTGAGGAATGAGGTTTCTTGTTTAGAATAAAAGACATTTACAACTGGAAAAGAATATTAAGGAATAAATAATGTAATTATAATATAAAAAAGTGTGCATATTACGAAAGAATGTACATAAGATAAACCTGAAACCAAAATGTTAGAAAATAATACATTAAAAGCGATCAGTGACTAATGTCTCAGGAAATAAACCGTTTATTCCTGAGCGCTCCAACGGTTGGCTGTGACGTTTAGCGACATCTAGTGGTGACATTGCAAACTGCAACCGACCTGGATCTCACCGTTTTCCCCCTAATAAGCAGCTGGAATGATTCAAACAAATGAATCTTAATGCAAACGCAAACTATCCAGGCATCTAGTACTGCAACTAATAATTATTTTACCAATCGATTAATGGGATAAAAAAAAATACCAGCATATTGTACACATTTTTCATTCAACCTCAAAATACAATTGTATAAATATTAAAAGTTGCAAATACAAACAAAAAAAAACAAAACAAAACATTTTGTTAAACTGCTACTTCAGGAGACCTGAGTAAAAAATTAAGACAAAATGTTTTTATATTTTAGATACATGATTTTAAGACTGTCTAAGATTGGACAGCCTGATAAAATAAAAAAAATTCTTTAGTTTATATTTTTGCAGAAGTTTCTAGAGCTGCAAACGGAAACTAACTGGATTTGAATGTTTTACAGTCTGAGCTTTCAATTAAGCTTTTTAACAGAAGAATAAAAACGCCATAAAATGTTGTTAAAAAAAGATTTTTATTGATGTTTTCAACAATGGATTATACAATGACAGCAACAAAGAGATGACTGCAGTTCCGACGTCTGAATTAAATACAAAAACCGGGTTACCTGATCCCGTCGCCGAACAGGTGAGAGACAGGCTCACCTGACAGGTGATGCAGGGAAAACTGCAGTTTTATTAAAACAAACTATTTACACCAACATAAAAACAGCCACAGACATGCCATGCTCTTCAAGCCACAACGACGGAGGAGAGCCGAGCGGACCAGAACCGGAACCAGCTCCAGCTGCTGAACAGATGAGCTTATGAGAACTAGAATTATCTACAGCCTGATGCAACCTAAACCCACCTGCAGAGGGCGCTGTGAGGAGTAGGTTGGATATTTACAGCCGGATGAGGGTTAGAGACAGGTCAGCGTTATAATACAGACAGCCTGAAGCAGCTGCAGGGTTTCTGAATGTGTTGCTTTAATGTTTTCATCACACAGGCACAGTGGGCGGAGTCAGGCTGCGTGTGAGGCTGAGGAGGCCGCAGCCTTCCTCCTGTCCGTGCATCGGGAGCGGGGAGACGTGGGAGGGGGAGCGGACGAACCGCCTCACTGCCGCTTGCTCTTGATCCGCTCCAGACGCTTCTTCAGGTCGTCCAGGTTGGCGGTGGCAGGCGAGGCGGAGCGGGCACGGGTCGGCGATCCGGAGCGCGCGTTGTGCTCCTGCTGGTACAGCTCTCGGGACTCCTTCAGCTGCGACAGCTTGCTGTGGAGCATGTCGGTGGACGAGGCCACGGACGGCTTGGAGGACAGCAGGGAGGAGATGGCCGGCCGCTGCGGAGGCTCGTCCTCGCTGCTAAGAGCCTGCGCCGTCAAAGGGGAGCGGTTACCCATGGCAACCAAGCAAAATACATTTCCAAGTTTTGTTTTTGTTTTCCTATAAATTTCCACTTTTTCCAAACTCAAAGAAAACGCTATGAAATGTTTAATAAACGTGTAATTTTCCCAGCAGCATCATGGAACCAGAACCAAGCGGAGGATGTTTGGACTCACCCTGGTCGTGTTTTCCAGGCCTTGTCTCTGCCGCAGGATCTTCAGCCTCTCGTAGTAAACGGCGGGTTTCAGCTCTTCGTTGGTGCTGCTGAGGCCGGACTCCACGTTGTGCTGAGGAATCACTGCAAACACACACAGCGACGTTAACACACACACACACACACCAGGCTGGCAGACGTCCAAAACCCAGAAGAACCTGAGGAGCTCTGGATCCGAGGTTTTCCCTCCCGCTCGGACTCGATGACCCGCAGGCCTCGCTCCACGTAGCTCTGGAAGAACTGCGACGTGTTTCTGAGGAACGGCTCCAGGTCGGCGTCGGAGTACTTCTGCTTGTACTCGTAGAGTTCGGTCAGGCCCTGGCAGGGAAACGGTTTCCTCAGATTAACAACCAATCAACTCTGGTGTCAAAGGTCAATGAGGCGGCACCAGAGCAGAGCCCGACCTCTTTAGTGTTCTCCTTGGAGCCGATCTTCTTGAAGATCTCGGACAGGATGTCGCTGACCTTCGCCTTGGACATGCGGTCGTCCTGCAGCAGAGCAGAGTAAGACGTCCAGACAGAATCAGACAGAATCCAAAAAGCCCAATTATCTCCAGAACCTGAGTTATGAACCAGTCAAATCCTGGATATGATGGATCTAAAACCACACAGTTTAACTGTTTTCTCAATTAAATAAAGATTAAGTGTGAATAATTATCTTTGCAGCAGAAAGTAGCATGTCTGAACTGATGATGTCATACAGGAAATGCTAGTGAGGAATATTTAATTCCCCTTTGGAATCAATAAGGAATTTCTGAATCGAATATTGCCTCTGCTGCCTGGAAACTGAGACAGTTATACAGAAACAGTCTTCTGTCAGAGGCCTATCCAGATACGCTGCAACTCTGACTGCTACTGGAGATTCTTCCTGCATCACCGACGGCTCTGAAGACCTGAGTAACGACATAATTTTGTTTCCCTTTGGGACAAATCAAATGTTTTTGAATTGAAATTCACGTCTCATCTGGTTCCTTCCAGCTTTTTAATGTCGTCTCACTGCTAAAACACTAAATATTTTCATCTAGATTCTGATGTAAATACCTTATTACACTTGAAATAACAAAACTTCCAAGGAACTTTGCAGCAAGAAATAGATTGTTTTAAGTTGATAAGAAAAAATGCTGATTTTTTTTTTCACTTATAAAATTGGAGAAATGTGTTAAGGAATTTTTAAATCAATATTCAGAAATTAGTTAAAATAAACTCTAATGTCTCAAGTATTGACAGATTAATTATCTTTAAACCCTACATCAGAACATGACTTCACAAAATCTTCAACGTTCCTCATTTAAAGTTATTTTTTATGTAGGATTTTTTATAAAAATGCTACTTTAGCCTCCTAATACAATTTCTTTTATTATTATTGTCATACAACTGACTTTCTCGCAATAAAAAAAATAAAATAAATTGTAGCACGGCCCTGATGTTTCATTGTAGAGTTGGCTTAAAGTCCAAATAAATAAAAGCTGTAAAACAAGATGGCGGCTCTGGGTGCACTGACCTACGGAAACCCAAGGAATGCATTAAATAAAATCCAAAACTTAAAAGTTCAAAAATCGATTCATCAGCCAGCTCTGTCACTAGGTATTTATTTTACATTTCATGCTAAATTCTTCATATTTCACAACTTCAGTGAATCTTTTCTATATCTGTGGGTCCAGAAGAACTTTCAGAAATGGAGGAAAACAGGAAGTAGAATCTGACACCAGAGGGACGGATCAGGCCTTCAGCTCTGGCGTTTGTCGCTCACCGTCCCGTGGGCGCTCTTCTCGTTGCCGCGGTCGCTCTTCGTTCCCGACAGGTTTCCCGAGTGTTTGACAACTCGCCTCAGGTAGGCCTCCAACTCTGACTCGTTCCGATTTTCTATCATGGACAAGTGGTCCAGAATCTGCCCAGAAACACATCAAGAACGATCAAAACGACACCTGCAGGAATAACATATCTGAGGTCTGTGACCTCTGGTTACCTTGACCCCGGTGAGCTTGCAGAGCGTATGGCAGAGGGTCTTCAGGGTCCGGTGAGGAACATCCGTCTTCAGCTGCTTCAGCTTCTCTTTGGGGAAAACCTTCATGAAGTTGTGGACGTCCAGCAGGATCCGGTCCAGGTTCAGGCTGTTGATATTCTCCGGCAGGAAGCGGATCATCCTCCACAGACACTGAAGAGGATAAACGGTTAGAGTGGAGCCGACTGACTGAGCTGGATCTGCAGCGGTACCGGCGCTCACCTTCATCACCAGTTCAGAGACTTTAAGAGACCCGGCGTTGGAGACCAGCGTGTCCTGAAGCAGAACCAGCAGAGCGCTGTGGGAACAGGAAGAATCGGGTCAAACTGGAGGGTTGCAACTCACTGTCATGAGTTTGGACCTTTAGTGGCTCTTAATAACTTCAGCTAAACCCACCTGCAGTCGAGCCCTGGTACCACAAAGAGCTAAAATATGCAAACTCCCCAGACTCCACTAAAAATGTTTAGAACTCCTCATTTTAAAGTCCAAACACAAACAATACATCATGATGCCCTGAACAGGTTAGGAAAGGTCTACACAAAACATTTTCATTACATTTTTGCACAAAATCACTTTACGAGAGTTAAGCTATTTTATGGCTTTGAAATTACACCCTCAACTCAATGTTTACACTCGCATGTGAACAAACAGAGGCACAATTATACAACCGTACATCTTTGATAAGCAGAAGTGGAGCCTCCTGAACACCAAACAAGAGGTTTCTGGATGACAAGTCAACAATAAAGCACTTGTTTTTTTCAGCAGCCATTGTACAGTGCACACAACAGTAAAACCAGCTGACCAAACATGCTGGAGCTCAGCTTGGTTGCTAGGTAACGTTGCAGCACCCGCTGATTGTCACATTAAGGAGGTTTTGAAATGGTTCATTTTCCAGACACCAAAAAACACAAACTTATTGCCAAAAAGAGTTTTGTGGTTTTTAGAAGCAGCACACACTCAACGTTTACACACTTAAATTTATCTCTCAAGAGATTAAAAAAACCAACAAAAAAAAACCCCGTAAAGGCTGCAGAGTTGTGACCTAGTCAGAGGGACGGATCCGTTTCTACCGACCTGAATATGTTGGTCTGGTCCGAATGCTCCAGAACTCGGATCACCAGCAGGTTGACGGAGCGGATGACCTGCGTCCCATCCTCCACGTCCTCCACTCGGCTGTCCAGCATCAGTGTGATCAGGCTGTGCATCAGGTCCTTCAGCACGCCAATCGACGCCTCGCGGGCCAGCGTCTCCATGGAGAACAGCTGAGGGGAGGAGAAGGGGTTAGAGGCCGCCTGCGGGTCGCTCCGTGTGTCGCTCCGTGCGCTCACTCACAGACATCATGTTTCCCATGATGCAGCTGTACAGTTTGATGAGGTCCTTCTTGTCCACGCGGTCGTCTGCGAGGTGCGTGCTGTTGATGAGGCGCAGCTGCATGATGGTGGCGATGAGCAGCTGGTCGATGTGACCCGACATGACATCGGCCTTGTCCTCCTGACGCAGAACCTCGTCAATCTGAAAGGAGAAGGTCATGAGGAAGGTCAAACTCATTTTCTTTTTGGGCCACATCGAGATCATAAATGTCTTCAAAGGCAGAAGAATGCATTTTAAAAACTTATGAATAAACTTAAGATATGAATAAATATCCGTTTTTGCATTCAATGAATTCTGCTCAGGACTAAATAATTTTCTAATAATATTCAACATCTTTTAATTTTTTGCAAAAAATTGTTCTTGGATTATGAGGTTTTAGTCTGATCTGTTCAGACCATTTCCAGCTCCTTTCAGAATGAGTCAATTTAGGGTCTCTGTCACTTTAAATCCCGATAAGCTGCTGCTGGCCACGCCCCCACCTCAACATTTACTCACCTAAATAAAAATGGTTGCAAACAGATTCAGTACATCTTGGAGGTGGAAGAATGTTACTCTAAATGTTGAATGTTTAAGACTGAAACTTTTATTACTTAACACTTTTCCAGAATTTTTATTTATATAAAGGACTTTTTCACACTAATTTTCCCAGAAATATAAATTGTTTATATGGGCTGCAAGTGATTATTATTCCAGTAATAGTTTATTCTGATGACTAAATCAGGTGAAAAATAAATAAATTGGCAGATTCTCAGATTTGAAATGTAACTATTTAGATCTATATGCAATATTAGAAATACATTGGAAGATGAAAATCAACAAATAATCCAATTCCTTTCTAAATAGGGAATAAATGTTTTATTTCCTAAAATGAAACAGGCTTCCTTTAGTGAATCATTTGCAGCAGAAATTTAAAAAAAATAAAAAAAAGTTTTTTTTAAAATACTTCCATCAATCATGTGAAAAACGTAACTATTTTTGGTTAACTTATCAATACAATGTAGGGCTGATCAGCTGATTATTTTTTGACTAATTCTTTCATTAGATAGCAAAATGTGGTAAATGGGAGATTTTTTGTACAGAATTTGAACCAGGAGAAGCCAGTTGAGTTCTGGGTAGAAAATATTTACAGATAAAATACGGTATTTTTATTTTTTAACTCAATTGCAAACTACCGATTTTCTACCATCTTGGCTTAATTACTGCTCTGTGTTCTTTCAGTTAATCGATTACTACGTTAGTTTATTTCAATAATCATTTGTCTCAGTGGTTTGTGTTTATTTTTCAGAATAAAAGCCTGAATTTCACCATGAAGTTTTCAAAGAGACGTGGAAGAAAGAAGTGATGCAGAGCGGTTTGTGAAACCGGACCTGAGCCAGCGCCTGGATGCTGGTGCCGATGTCGCCGCTCGCCACCTGAGAGATGACGAAGTTGATGGTGGAGGCCGTGCTGCTGTGAAGGTCGTCAAAGTGTGGAGAGATGGCGCGGATCCTTGGAGGGAAACACAGGAACATTAAGGTCATTTCTGGTTGACCGGAGACAGACCGGGTCCGTTCGGGGACGGCGGTGCGTTTACTTCGGCTCCGGGATCATGACGGGCTCCAGCAGCTCGTCCAGCTGGTGCTGGACCAGGTCCGGCAGCTCACACACGCTCCGCTGGTCCTGCTCTATCATGTCCAGGTCCAGCTGGAACTCCTTGGGGATGGAGGGATGGTCGCTGTGCGCGTTCTGCCGGGACTGACTGGACGGACAGAAGAGAAACCAGTCAGTTCTACTGGGTAGAGATCAGTGCTTCCAGCTCCAGTCTGGACTTCCATACTGAATCACCTCAGATATTTACGGTTCTAGCATCCAAGATGAACCGAATTGGGTGATATTTGACATAAATGATCCCAAACCGTACGCAAATTGAAATTTGTTTAATGAAAACGTGCCAATTTATAAAAACACATTTGTTGAGCTAGAATGAAGTGTTTTTTTCTGCCTCATAAAAACACTTTTTTCACCTCACATGAGTGAACGTGATCAACAACCAAATGTTAACCTAAATGGCAGGAGGAGGATGGCGCCACGTTTTTTTAATGACTTGGAGGGAAAACAAACTTATTCATGTGATTTTAATTGTGATTTTTATTCAGTAGAAACACTGCGATTGGTAAAGTGTATTTTTGACAGTCAAAATATTGGTGCATTTGTAATGACAGCGAAGCTGTAAGAGCATCAAAGCATGTCTCTCTTCCTAAAACTTTAAATTTCTTTTTCTGGAAATTTTACCCACTTCAAGTCTGAGTGGAAACTGTGAATTTTACACATTTTAAAAGTCACATTTCGTGGTGAATTTAGTTGGAAAGGTCGTTGTATATGCCAAGGTTGAGGTTGGTCCGTCTGAACTGGAGCTTTGCAGCACTGACCTCACAAAACAACATGGCTGAACCGATCACAGGACCACAGAGGGATCACGGACACAAGCAGCTGTGAAGCGTTTTCTAGATTAAGGACAATCCGTCAGAAAAATATAAACTCAAATCTATTCAACATGATTCTGTCTTTTATTTTTTTGACAAAGCGATGTTGATCTGCAGCACCATGAATCATCATGAGCATCGTTGGCTTGAGACGAGCCATTTAACCCTTTTAGTTCATCTAACACAGAAAGTGAAGGATAACAGTGATGAACAGAACCAGGAGGTCAAACGGGACGTTAATGATGCTGTTTTGCACAAAGTTAAAGGGCAAAAACCCAAACGAGCTTAGGGCATCAGATGAAATTAAATGACTTTAGGAGTTTCCGGTCTTTATCTCAACTTTCGGAAAACAAATGAGAGTAACTGATCTGCCAAGACAGTAGCTGTTATATGTGGTCTTTATCATCCGAGTCTGTTCAGGAACAGCTCAGAGACTGGAGGGTACTCATGATTAAAGATCAAATAATAATTGTGATTTACACTTTTTTCTCTTCAGCAATAAATTTAAACCAGCAATATTTCAATGAAACAATAAACCCTCGGCTCAGTGGCTGCCTGGACGCCAAGGAGCCGGTCCGATCCGATTCTCAGGTTCTCTCAAACAAACAGGCGAGTGAGGAAGAGGAGGAATGAGTGAAAGTGAGAGCTGAGTTAGTGCGGTGCTTCACCAGAACTCAAAGCCACAGCAGGTTTTTGGTTGTTGGGCTGATTTATGATGAGCATTAGGGTGAATTTACAGTGACGACACAGAAAACAGGAGGAGGAGTTGTACTCACATCCTATACGTGCGATACATTATTCTGCTCCGGAAAGGAAGGCAGGCAGAGCAGATCACACAGGAAGAAATATGAAGGGTTAGGAGACAGAAACGACCAGAGGCAGGCTGGTTTCACAGACTCACTGAACTGATGTGTGACTGTGAGAGCAACCCAGCATGCAGCGGCTCAGAAACCAGGATGAGGAGGACAGATCAGATGTTAGCAAACATTTAAACACAGACGGGTAAAAGAGGAACGGTCAGCATGCCGGTGAGAAAATAACCGGAAAGGTCAGAAAGTCTCACACACAAACATTTAAACAGACATCAGAGAGAAACACATGGATATATTTATGAATGATGTGACAAGAAAGTCGGGCTCTTTATCTGTTAGTTCTAACAATTATCTCTTAAATACTTTAATTTTTAGTTTTAGGTTGCAAAGACTAAAGATTGCAAAATAGAAAAAAAACTATACAGCTCTGGAAAAATTAATGAATGAGACCATTGCAACCCTCCTGATTATTCTACCAAATATTGATTTCTGAACTCTTCCTGAGTTAAAATAGTTTTGTTGTTTCTAAATTAACGTGAACTCGTTTTCGTTGCTTTATTTGAGGTCTGAAAGCTCTGCATCTTTTTCATTATTTTGACCATTTCTCATTTTCTGCAAATAAATACTAAATTTTTGTTTTAAATTTCAGAGACATGTTGTCAGTAGTTCATAGAATAAAAAAAAAACAATGTTCATTTTATTCAAACATGCCTGTGAAAAGTAAAACCAGAAAAACTGATCATTTTCATTTTTCTTAATTTTTTTCAGAGCTGTATAATGTCAATAATTCACCTCCAAGATAAAATATGCAAACTTTAAGGTGTTAAAACACTGAATCCAAATGATAAAAGCAGAGCAGTTACCACACTTTGCGTAAAACTGGGTTTGTTTCTTTATTAAATGTCAATATAATGTTTTAGTTTCCCCTTAACAACTCTTTAGCGAGTCGCTGGGAATAAGTTTCCAAATTACCAGTAGAGTGAATTATGAGAAACTAAATCTGTAGATGCCAACTGTTCTGCAAAAACAAACCTGCAGGGGGCGACAGTGGACAGATTGCTCTATTTAAGGAACCTTTTACTTTGCCTTATTTTCCTCTGGTCGGAGTCCATATTGAGTACCTTCAATAATAATTTAAACACTATTGTGATATGAATGCATGATAAATATGAATGAAACTGCTGTGGTCCATATATTTACTCAGTTTCTACTGGTTAAAGGAAGAAATCTGATGGATGTTGATAATTTTGTGGTCTGTTATTTTGAGGCGATCCATGTCAGTTTGACAGTTTGTAAAGCATCTCAAACTTTATATTTTCGTTCATACCTGGAGCAAGTTTTACTGGTTTCCAGTAAAAAGCAGGGACCTACTTGAGCTTTCCTGGGTCTTCCTGCACTGGCTTGCGGAGGAAGGTAGCGTTGGGGTTGGTCGGCTGTTCCCGCTGCGTCTTCTCGGCGGTGCTCTGCTTCGCCGGAGCCGCAGGAGTCTTCTTCGCCGATCGCTTGATCCGCTCCTCCAGCATGCTCATGTCTTTCTCCGACAGCTGGGAAAAATCCAAATAAAATGAGTCTCTGGTTGATTTTGTGGAGGGAATTTCCAGCTCTAAACTTTTTTTTTTTTTTTTTGTCCCTTACATTTCCGATGAGTTTGTAGACCTGGTCCCCGCAGACGTTGTAGACGGCCACCACCGTGTTCAGGGCAGCGTTTCGGACGGACGTGTCTCTGTCTCCGATGTGGACAGCGATCTCCTTCAGGGATTTGGCCGGAGTCGGCTGGCACACGTTCATCCCGTAGCCCTCGATCAGACAGCCCAACTCCTCCAAACACTCTGAGGAAACCAAAACATTCAGCATGAAGGAGCAAACATAACTAAAGGTTGGCTGACTTGTGCTCCATGTTTATGTCAAGGCGATCGGTACAGATTTAATTTTTGGAAAACCTCTACTTGGACTACCCTACCAGCTCTCTGCTTGGAGTTCTTGGACTTGGTTCCCTCCATGAGGAAAGGGAAGAGCTTGGAAGCAGGATAAACTTTGCACAGCATGCCGAGGATGACCCGGACATCTTTACGAACCACATCCTTCGACTCTCCAACCTGAAGGAAAACAATGAGCATCTCACTCTAAATGACAAACTGAGCTGTTAACGGCAACCATGAGCACAAAAACTAGAAACAAGCAAGAATATAATCAGAATTTGCGATGGACTGGCGACCCGTCCAGGGTGACCCCGCCTCTCGCACCAGCACCCGACCCGACCCCACTAAGGAAAAGGGTGTAAGAAAATGGATGGATGAGAATATCAGAGGAAAACTCGTATCACAAAGGACTGTGGAGCGCAACAATTGTCTGCCAATATATTCCAGGTGTTATGAACTTTACATTTTCATGCTAATATTTACCCTGTTCATTAAACCCCTGACTGATGGTGTGTGTGTGTGTACCTTCAGTATGAGGTAGGGAACGAAGGAGTTGGCTTCATACTCCGTCAGGTGGTAGTTCTCCCTGTTCAGCATTGTGAACAGCAGCTTCAGATACTCCAGCACCTTCATCAGGATGGTGGTGTTGGTTTCAAAGAAGCGGAGCGTGATCCACTTGAGGATCAGGTCCAGGCAGCCGACTGTCGCTTCGCTCTCGCTGTTCAGCCTCTGTCGGCCAGAGACAGACCATCGGTTAGAAACAGAACCTGGTGGCCAGAACCCGGTTCACATCAGCCGCGGCTCCGGCAGCCTCCTACCTCGATCATGACCCCGATGGCCTTCACTTGTCGCTGAAAGTCGAAGTGAAACATTTCGTCCAGCAGCCACCTGGCGAAACAGGCGGCCATCTGAGTTTTCAGCTGCTCCACGTATTCGTCCCGAGGGGTGATGAAGTTCCACTTCAGAATCTGGAGCCCAGACGTTCAGCGTTAGATCGTCACCGATTTCAGTCGGACCACCTGGCGGGGCTAACCTGAGACTCAAGCTAGCCATGCTAACAGGCTGCAAGTTACCCAGAATTCCAAACTCTTGAGTAAAGACTTGAGCTAAACATGCTTCACTAAACTTTCTGGTTTAGAAAGTTAACAGATTTTGGTGGCAACTACTTAATTTTACTGGAATCACTCTTGAGGTTCGGGGTCAGTACTTTTAGGAGTACTTTTACTAGACTGTACTTATTACTTTTTAGTCATTTTATTATGAAGTATCGCCATTACTACTTAAGTAACATTTCTGGATTTTCTACCCACTGGACGACGAACAAACGTGTTTTAAGCAAAACATTTTAAATACCATCTCAAAAGAAAAACTAAAATATAATCACAGAACGAGTCAAAAACATTTTAAACTTTTTCTCTCCATTGCCAGACATACTGAAAGCAGAGATTTAAGTAAAGATGTAATATTTGATATTGATGGTAAATGTTGCAACAATGATAGGAAGCACAGTCTCCAGGTAATGAGTAATTTACCCATCCACTGGGAAAAAAAAAAAAAAAAAAAAAAAAAAGTAATTTCCATCAAGGTTTTCTTAATTATTTTTAACATCTGTCATCCAGGCATAGAAAGCCTGATGGCAACATAAGCTATGTTTGAGGTGTGCATATTGTGCTAATCCTACTAAAGTAAATTAATATTTTCACTAAGGTTAGCTGACTTTAGTCATGTAAACACTCGACTGGTTGGATTTAAACATTTTGTTGAGAAACTCTCACCGGATTCTGTTTTATAATTTGAATTTATATAAGAAAAAGAAGGTTTTCTTCCTAAAAACATTGGTAAATTAGAAAAAGTCAGCAGTTATAGATACCTTCAGGTGCTTCTCCTCTTTGATCCTCTGCTCCTTGGCGTTGGGGACCAAGATGAAGATCGGCCCAGACTTATCCTCATCATCCTTCGGGCCTTTAGTGGCCGGTTTCTTACCAGCTGGACCCTGATTGACGCAAACAGACAGAAGCAGTGAGCGAACAGAAGCGAGAAGTTTTCTAAAACAAAGTTTTAATGAGAACTGGACAGAAAAGTGAGGGAAAGAAGAAACCAGAGCTACCAGGAGAGTTAAGATGGAGAGATTTCTGTGCAGGTTAACAGAGACATTAATACTAGGAAGCCGTCACACGAGGTTTGTCATTTCCACAGCTGAGTGAACGCTCTGAGGCTGCGTTAGTGACTGAAGACGCAGAGTTAGACTGAGAGAAGCCAGGCGGAGGTTAACTATCTGCCAAGCTGACAGCATTCAGGAAAGAGTGGGATGATCCAGACGTCCGCATTCAACTACCTGTTGGCCGCCAGCAGCAGCCTTCCCTTTGACGGGCGGCTTTTTGCTACCATTACACTCCTTCTCCTTGGAGGGAGGGGGAGCTTCCTCCGTGGGAGAGGGAGGCTGGGTGAGTGAAAGTAAATAAAAACAAAAAAAAACCATCACAAAACGAACTTCATGGAGGGAAACAACCAAAACGAAATAACATGAAGGGAGGGGGGCAAAAAACAAAAGAAAAAGTGACTAAATATTCAAAACTTAAAGACTAATTAATGAAAAGGACTGAAGAGACTCTGTTCTTTTATCTAATAAATAAATGAGAAAAAAAGTTTCATTAATTGGATGATTACTTGAAAAGTAATTTATTTATCTGGAATTAATCCATTACTGAAATAATCCTCAACTAATTTAGTAATCGATTAATCATTAATTGGAGTATACGTTCTCAACAACGGCCAGTTTGTTGAAATATTCAACTATAATTAAGCTTTACAAAATTAAATTAATTAATACATTTGGAATGGAAGACTCAAAAATAGAAAATCTTGAGTTCGGGGTAGAGAATATAAACAGATTAAAGCTTCACTCGTTTCATATTTTGTACAAAACAACAACAAAAAACACTCCTCCAATTAAGCGCCTTTTTCTAATTATAAGTTAATGGGGAGAAAAACAAACCCTCCATTGTACTGATGTTAAGCAGAAGGAGCCAAACTTTTCACATGTTGATATTTGAAGTATTTTCAGCTGCATCCTTTGCTACAAATGATCAAACATCCACTAATAAAAAAATTTTTTTTATTGCATTTTAGGCAACAAAATATGAATTTTTCTATCCAAAAAAGGAATAGATTTATTTTAATGTATTTGTAACAGAAAATAAGCTTATGTAGTTAGTTGAAAAATCTGCAGAATGCAGCATTTTTAAAAAATCTCATAAATCAATTAACATAATTAGCTGCAGCCCTGATCCAACAGATGTACCTTCTTGGCAGCTCCTCCTCTGACTTTCTTAGCTTCAGGCTTATCAGTGAACTCTTCGCTGGTCCTGGAAGCTGCACATACAACAGGCAAACATCTGAATTATCTACATCTTGTTTAAGTTTGGTTTGTCCCAAATTATCCTTGAATGTCTGAGCTCACCTGAAGGAGCTCTGCTTTGCTCTGCAGAACCTTTTCCTCCCGTTTTGGCCGGCGCCACAGGTTTAGCCGGCATCACTGCTCTGGCCTTTTCCAACATGGCTACCACCTGATCCTTAGAGGCAGGCTGAGAAGAAATAAACAAACCAAGTTGGAACCAAGAGTCTCAATCAAACACTGGGACCACCTCGCCGACAGCTCTGTACTTTGAGTTTTCCTGTGGCTTTGTTCATCTTGTCGTAGCCAAGGTGCATCATGAAGGTGGGCAGGGCGTCTTGGGCTTTCTTCCTCACGTCGGCGTTCCTGTCCTCCAGGCAGGCGAACAGCTGCGGGACGCACAGCATCAGGTCCCCGGGGACTGACCTGAGAGTCGGCAGCTTCTCTGCCAGCCAGCCAAGAACCTGAGGATGAAGAGCGGGTTAGAGTCTGATCTTCATCTTCCCCACCGTGAGGAGGAGCAGCGGCGGAGTCGGAGCACCTCCTGACGCAGGAAGGGATTCTCCCTCTTCAGCTCCTCGGCCAGATCCTCTCCCTCCAGCCAGTCCTTCATCCCAGTCTGCTCCACCCAGGCCTGCAGGGTTGCCATGGCAGCCGTCCTCAGGTTCACCTGCAGAGAGACAGATGTAACTCAGACCAATTATAACTGCTGACATTCTGCCATGGAGATTCTGTTTAAACTATTGGCGTGGAGGTGGAATACCTTGCTGTCTCCCAGAACTGTGATAACAGGGAACCCCAGAGCTTTCACATGCTGCTTTAGTCCAGGCCCCATAGCTGTAGCCAGCTGCTGCAGAATACTCATGGTCTGTTGGACCTGCAGACCACAAACAGGACGGTCATCACTGCAGTCATAACGTTTAACCCAGAGGCCAAACTCAGAACTGTCCAGCTTACCAGGATCTTGTTGGAGTCGCTGAGTCGCCCTTTCAGCGCCAGAGGAAGCTCCCCGATGTTGGCCGTGATGAATTTGGCCTCAGAGATGATGGCCGCAGCTTCATCTAGACCCTCCTTCCTGATCTTCCAGTTCTTGTCTCCAATTTTAGACACCAGGTCGGATGTGATCTTGTCACTTTGAAAATTAATTGGAACAAAGAAGAAGAAAAAAAAGGCCTTTAGCAAAATTTATGAACTTAGCTGCTCCAGAAAATAATCCTGTAGATCTCAAACAATAAAACTGGTTCCTGACTGAAGAGACTGAAATGTTGTTCACACATTGATAAAAATATTCATGTACTTTTATGGGGAAAAAAGAACAAATTTTGTAATACCATTTCTAGAGATTGCTACCATCATTAAAATACTATTTTGACCTTGGCCATTTTTTAAAAGAAGCATTTTTAACTTTAAGTTACAAAAATCTAAAGAAAACTTTAGGTTTTAATGCAAGAAATAAAATCCGATATTAAAAGTAAAAAAATGTGAAATATTTTAGGAACGAAAGAAGTTACAATCAGACCTCCCGTCATTTTTCAAGCCAGCAAAATGAAGTCAAGGCATACTTTTCAGAAACAAACGTGATTTAACTGATGATTCTAAGTTAAAGAAAAATCTGATGGGCTACAGCACAGTTCACAGCAGCTACACATATCAGGAGATAAAAACAGTGAAGCAAGAGGAAGACTGCAGCCATTTGTGAGCATAAAGTTCATCAGGTAAGAAATGTTCCTGTTTTTTGTAGCCTTTTTCTTCTTGTGTCAAATTCCTGCCAATCTGTTGCCTGGAGTTTGATGCAATACTTGCGTTTTGCCATTTATTCTAGAGACATTGGTTTAGTGATAATGCTGGTCAGAACTGGAGCAGAAATACATTTTTAGCTGCTGTATGTGTCAAACCATCATCCCCACTGTGATTACAAGTGCCAAAACCTCAGAAAAGGTCATTTCTGGGTATTTTTGTCATGTTGCCGAGTTTCTACTCTTTATGCATATTTCTAGTCTAACTTTATTATCTTAGTTTTAAGTTAGTTTTTCACCCATTTCATTATGGAGTTGCAGAACTTACCCGATATCAGTTCGGGGCAGCAGGTCCATGATGTCCTGCCCCGCTCCTCCATCTTCATCCTGCTCCGCCGCCTCGTCTCCATCTTCCTCCGCCGCCGGCGCCGTCTTCTTGGTGGATCTGATTGGAGCCGGAGGCGACTGACCCTGCATCTGTGAGGGAGAGAACCGTTTCCTATCGTTAGTGTTCGGACTGCGGCGGAGCGGAGAGAAAACCCGAATCTCCTGCATGGTTCCGTTCGAGGTTCGGGTCACGTCTGACGGTCCGGTACCTTCTCGAACTCGGCATCCATCTGTGTAAGGAGAGCCGGCTTCTCGTCTTCGAAGAACATGCGCAGCGGCTGGCCCATGTACAGGTACATGACTCCCAGCAGGGTGATGGCTGCCGTCCGCACAGCGGGGTTCGTTGCGCCCAGAGCCGTCTTCACGTTGTTGATGAAGCCTTTCACGTTGATGCTGCAGAGCAGGGAGGAAAGGGTTAATATTACACCATCATAACAACATCTCAGCTTTTAAATCACTTTCTTTCATTACAGGGATTAGATTTTGTCAAGTTACTTTAACATTTTACATGCGTGTAGTTTTAAAATAAATTTCATAGCATTTCATAAGGGCTGCAATTAAACTACTAATTACTGACCAATTGATTATTCTGGTGATTAATTGGATTTAAAAAATGGCCACATTTTGCAGATTTTTAATTTAAGCCTTTTATGTTCATTAAAAATACATAAAAAAGATGCATTTACTTCATCTGGAAAGATTTAACTAGAAACGTTGTTGCCTCCAAGGAAAACCTACCCAGCAAATCCAAACTCCTTCATGGCGTTCGCCAGCCAGTTGAGCGTCTCCGCCTGGTTTTTGGGGTTCTTCTGTGCAAACGCCAAAGAGACGACCTGACGTGCAAACAAACCGTGTTAAAACCGCACAGTCAGTCCTGTTGGTTTCGCTGACGTTTACCGGGTTCACCTGCTCTGCTGTCCACGGCAACGAGCACATTTCTCCGATCGCTGTCAGAGCCGACTTGGCGTTCCCACCGCACTTCACGTCTCCGATTTTATCCACCAGACCATCTAAAACCACGGAGGCCGAAGTCTTTGAGAACTGTCCTCTCTGAGCCACAAGAGCCACGATGTGCAGCTTCATCTGCATCACCTGCAGGAGGTCACAGCGTTAGAAACTGAAAACAGACACCGAGGTTCAGCTGCGTGGGGTGGATTTAGTCTGAACCTTGAGGAAAACTCAAGTTAAATCATTTAACCTTGTTTGGTTTCATGATGGCGTCGCTCCCAGGAATAATATTACAAGTTAGTAACAGTTTATTTAAAAAGGTTAAGAGTGGCTTCATGGAACGGATCGGTTAAAAATTGTCAACCTTTTTATTCATCAACAAACCATTGAGCTTATTCTGCAATATATCAGTCAAACTTATAATATTCATAAATCAATAATCAGAAGGATTTGTGGCTCCAACAAAGAAAAGGATTTAATTTACTGTCAAACACGTATGAGGGTCTAATGCCTCATTTTTTTGTTCTGCAGTTGAACCAACCAGTAAAATGTCATTTCTGTAGGTTAGTCTACCGCTGGACGCATCGCTGGCATTTCAGTTAAAATCTGGTTACCAATGTGAAGTGGGACATTTCTAAAATAACTAAATATAGTTTTTGCATGTAAACGTGCCTTAATATCTCTAAAAGTTGTTAATCCTACAAGAGCATTCATGACTAAAAAAAAAAGAAACTCAATAAAGGTTTGTTTTAGTGCTTGAGAGCTAGGAAGGGCAAAAAAAAAAAAAAAAAAAAAAAAAAGTTAAAATATGTAATTGCATCACACTACATAGTGTATTTTTTAATATTCCTTATATAATTTACTGAAACATGAAACGAGATTCCAGTTACTTTCAAAAACATGCCAATTGTTTGGACAGATGTGTTTACAAGCGCAACGCCTTTCTCTGTGTTTCTTAGTCAGCCGTGATAAATCTATCCATTCCCTTTATCCGTCGTCAACAGCACAGAAAAGGATCTGGGCGTGCCATCTCCCAGGAACTCAGCGTTCAGGGACCGGAATGCCACTGAGCTTTAGCCTGTTGGATTCCAGCAGCATACCTGAAAGTTCGTCTCCTTCCAACCCGGTTTCTTGGCCAGCATTCGGACCAACGCCTGGCACGGCATCACTGCCTTGTCCATGGTCTCCACAGCCTGCAGACAGGAATCCAAGATAAATCTTCTGCTCAGCCGTACAGAGACTGGTGGCTGCTGGAAGTTAAAGGTTTCAGAGTAAACTGGGAGACTTTACCCTCTGGAACTCCTCCATACTGGCTAGCCTCTCCTTCCAGTTGCCCGAGTCCAGCTGCTGCAGACAGGAGGCAGGAAGTACTGCTGCTGCCAGCTCCTCACACGCTTCAGGCTGAAAACAGCAGCAAACAGTCAGAAACTAAAACTTAATGCCATCTAATCTGATCTCCATTAAGAAAGAGCGGCTTTTATAATATTCTCAGACTGAAAGCTAAAACTGCAATTAATCCAACAATATTGAAAAAGGTGAATTTATTGCAACAAAGTTAAAAGGATTAAACTTGATATTAAATAGAAACTCAACTTCAGATTCCCTTCATTTTATTTACTTAAAAACAAAATTGATCAATTAAATGAATTTAAAGCTGTAATGTTTTGCTGTTAAAGTTAAAGAAGACATTAAAAATCTGCTGTTTTTGTATCAACCTTCCAGACGACTGATGTTCTGCTCTGCATTCTCAGAACCAGAACTAAACATAAAAAAAGGCACCATTCAGTTTTTATGCTCCTCCAATCTGTAGCAAACTTCCAGAGAACTGAAAAACTGCTGAAACACTGAGTTCCTTTAACTCAAGGCTGAAAATCCTTCTGGTTAGAGGAGGCTAATAATATGTGAATCATTGATCAATACATTTTGATGATTGATGGCGGCATTAGACAAAATGTTATGTTTATTGCTCGTTTCATAATCAGTTACTGTTTGGTGAACAGTAACTGAATTGTGCTCTACAAATAAATGTCTCAGTTTTTCATCTCTTCCTTCCCTCCAGATTTATGTCGTCGTCGTTTCTGTGCCTCCAGACCCAGGAAGTAAAAATTCACTCTGATTTTACTGCTTGTGAACTTACAGATATTTCAGCTTCTGTGATTTCTTTGCTGTCTGATGTCTTCTTGGCTTTCCCTCCAGCTGCTGATGCTGGTTTCCCTTTTTTAGCTGGACCAGCTGATGGCTGCAAAAATAAAAACGTTTAGAAACTCTGGATCATTAACGGGAACCGTTTGGGTTTCGTTCCGTGCGTACCTTGCTGGCTGATGCGGTTTGGCTCTTCTTCGGTGGCGCTGAGGATTTGGGAGGGGCTTCGGCTGCAGGAGGAGCTTTAGCTGCAGGTTTCTTGTCACCCGCTGCCGATCCTCCTCCAGCTGCTCCTTTTTTACCTCCAGGAAGCTCCACTTTGTCAGCACACTCCTTGATCTGTTAGAGAAACATAGAAAACGTCAGAGATCGATAGCATGAGGGCCTGAGGAGGATTCTCTGGTTCTAATCTTCACCTTATCGAGTTTGAGTTTGTCCAAGTCGGCAAGGAAAGGGTTCACGGCCTTTTCCCCAACCACCTTCATGGCCGTTCCCAGAGCTTCGAAGGCTGCGTCACGGACCTCAGGGGCCGAGTCGTTCACTTGCTGTGGATGACAAAGCAGGACATGATCAGGTTTTACGATGACCAACAGTCATGTCTTCAGTTTGTTGATGTATTGGAGGACAAACCTTGATGAGGGCGGCGCACAACGGCTTGAGAATGCTTTTCGGCAGCGTAGCCTGCGTGCAGTGTCGGAAAGATCGGGCCAGAAACAGAGACGCCTGCTGCTTAATGGATGGGTTCTTGTTGTCCATCACACCCAGGATGTCCTCCGAAAGGTTCTGCAGAGTCGTCTGGGGAAGAAAAAATTAAAAACATCAGTCATCTCAGCACTAGTGGAACACATTAGGAGCTGCAGCATCAGCTGAGTGCTTGGTGGATAACAGTCTGTAAACAGGAAGTGGATTCAAAGTAAGTTAGTAAAAAAAAAAAAAAAGAAAATTAAATCAATCCAGAGAGATAACGCTTCATCATGTCTGCCAGACAGGAAGTGAGTCGTTCATCCACACAGGAAGCAGCTCAGTGATGGCAAAGCTAAAGAAAATCATGATGCAGAATTAAAAAAAATCATCCTGATTCACCATTTTGTACTTTAGAAAATATACAATTACATTTTATGATGAGGACATCTATGCTGTGTTTAAAGTCATAAGCTACATTAAAGTATGGTTACCATGGTAACTGCTCACACATTAAATGTTTTCATAAAAAAAAAAAATACATAAATATACTGCTGCCACAGAACCTAAACAGTTCTGCAATCATTATAAAAATGAATAATTACAAATAAAATAAATTTTGAAAAAACAAAAAAACAAACCATGCCTATTGTACTCACAGTGAGGAAGATGGCATCAATAGCCTCCTGCAGCGACTGGACAACCTGCAGCTTCTTCTCCTTAAACTTCTCCAGGATAGTTGGAACCACCTGTAAAAAATATAAAATAAAGTAAATCTGTGAGGGAAGCCGTTTGATTCATGGGTCTCCGTCTTCTTACATACTTCCTCAATTTAAAGAATCTGGAGAATTTGAGGGAAGAGCGTCTAATAAATCATAAGATTCTCTTACTTGTCCTGCATACGTCCCAAACTTCTTCCTGAGACCAGAGGCCAGTCCAGCCAGGCATTTGGCAGCCATGGAAACCAGCATCACATTGGCATCTTTCCCCACAACCTGCAGCAGAGAAACCACATCAGCTCCAACTCGACTCCTATTGGTCAAAACGTCAGTCAGTAAGACTGAACGGCCTTCTCTCCTCTCAGACAGCTGGCAAGTCTTTACAGTGCAGTTCAAATATCAGGTTCAGAAAAAAGTTTTGAAAAAGTAATTCTGAACCGTCTCTGAAGATCTGCTTTTGTATGACTTGAGAAACATTTTGTTAATTTAATATTTGCACCTTCTTCAGCGCGCGGACCAGATCTCCGTAATCGCCGTTCTCCAATTTGGGGTTCTTGATCAGCACTTCAACAGCTTCAAGAGCTTCTTTCCTCTCCTGCCACTTTTTAGCTTCCTGCAGAAATAAAAGCCCAGGATTATTATTCTCACAGCGTTCGCAGATTATTAATACAAACTGCATCGTTAGAGATGATTACGAGTGGAACCAGGCTGCTTTCTGTGATTTTAATGATGTCATATGTGAAGCTTGGTTATTCTAGCAGCTGCTACTCGTCACTTCTACTGAAAACAGTGTTGCCAGATTGGGTAGGTTTCACCCCAACTGGGCTTCTTTTGAACATGTTCTACTGGATGTTGAAATTTAGACCACTTTTCACAGCATTTAGCAAGTTTTTAGAAAATTCTATCAAAATCATTTTTCTGGGTGGCAGAAAACTAAAAAAAATAAATAAATAAAAATCAGCATTTTAATAAAATACCAATTTACTGTCAGTTTAATTTCAAGTGTTTAGAATCTATCAAATGGGACATCAACAATAATTAGTAATTAGTAAAATCTGTCCATTAAAACATTTTGGTCCCTTTGGCTTGATCTCTTCTTTATGTACTTTTGTCTTTGCAGTTGGGCGTGTGTGGCTGTAAGCTGGTGGTAACACTGTTTACTATGTCAATTATTCTGCTGTCTTTACTTTGTACCTCACTGTAACGCATAATAAACTTGATAATCATTGATTAATCAAGTGCCTTTATGAAATAGTCATGAGTTTCAGCAGAGGCTGAGATTTGGACTATTTTGCTGGGGTTTTTTGGACTTATGTCATGTTTGGATCAGAAAAGCCCCAATCAGATTTGACAAGCCTGACTGAAACTGTTGCAAAGGTTAAAAAAAATATATATATATATATATATGTACCTGGAAGAAAACTACACAGAGGTTTAAAAGTGTTTTGAAAAACTCACAATTTTCTCATAAAAGTCTTTGGGCATCTTTGACAGAATCTCCACAGGTTCCAGCAGATCGTACGGATCCACAGCTATTGCAGTTTCTTCCTCTTCATCTCCTGGGAGATGAGCAGAGGAGTCTGTGACTGCCCAGTAACAAAGAGAGAACAATAAAACAGGTCAGAGATGAGCCAGGCTTACCATCAGACTGATCTCCTCCTTGAGCTTGTTGCTGTTCAAACTTTGCTTTCAGGTCCTGCTGAGAGCGCAGGAACCGGGTCTGCTTGGGAGGAGAAGGGGGCAGCTTCACCCATTCCTCCTCCAGCTCTTTGAGCTGCAGAGAGAAAACAAGCAAACACTTATTTAGCTGAATTCAGCAGGGCTCTGTTGTACTCTGTGTGAAGCTTATCGGGTCCCACCTGTACAGAGTTGATGTTCTGCAGCGGCGGCCTCAGAGCGTCTCTGATCCACTTATAGATTTCCACAGCAAGCAACTTGGACTCATCCCTCACCGCCTTCTCTCTGGACTCAAACTGTTTGGGTAAAACTTTCACTACTGGCTTTAGGGTCACTATTTTTGATCCAAACTCACTGGGGGAGGCAATGAAGAGAACAAAGAACCAATCAGAGTCTCTCAGTGAAACAACTTCTCTTTGTTGGTGCTTTTCAGATGGAAATCAGAGCAGAACCCGACATGTTGATGTTACTTGGCATTTTACCCCAAAACCAACTTTTAGTTCACCGTACCAATAACTCAGGAGTTGTTTTTGTTGGTAGTTTTTTTGTGAGAAGCTCACGAAAAACTGCTGTGGTCGTGAAAATCCCTCAAAGTTACAAATCCATTTTATAAAAGCAGCAAATCACATGCAAGGATACCCAAAGCTCCATTCCACTAGCTCAGACTATAACAAAACTTTATGAAGAATTTGCTTTACAGGAAACTGTGAAAAAAATGATTGATTTGGTGCAAATGAAAACATTAATAATAGAGCAGCCACCGACCTCAGAGCCTTCCTGAGCGTCTCAATGCACGCTACCACTATCTTGGGGTTCTTGTTGTCCAGTCCTTTGAGCAGCTCATCCTGAACCACCTCGCCCTTCTCTATCTCAATGTACATCAGGCAGATGTCCATGCCCAGCTCTTTGGCTCGGGCCTTCGGCTGGTTGAACACCTTGGTGACGACGCCTGACACCACCTCGCCCGTCGTCCTGCAGCACAGAGACAGAGCAAACGTTCCTGGATTATGTCTAGTGAACCACCTCCATTGTTTAAAGACCTGCTATAAAAATAACACCAAATGTTAAACTTGTGGATAAACCTCCAGCTGTGGATAGAACTTACTTGCCAGCCACATGAGCATTCTCAATAAAGGCCAAGGCAGCTTCCAGGCCTTTGAGCTGAGCCACCGCATTCGAGTCCGTGACAAACTTCTTGATTAGTCCCAGGTACTTCCCCCACTCCGGACTCTTCTCATCCTCTATCTTCTGGAACAACTTCAGAGCTTCTTCATAACCGTTCAGTCTGGCTTTCCACACCTGAATGAGACAGGAGATGGAGGTAAAAGATGATTCACAGCAAACAAGCAAAAAGTTTTATCGCCACTTTTGGGGATGACTAGATAACCGAGAACAGCGTCTCTAGCATCCAAACAAGCTCATTTCAACCCAACTAGCATCAATTAACTTGAGTGCACTGATGCCATTTCTTTTCCAGGCTCATTTGTGAACTTTATCAGTTGGTCCAATCAAAATCAGCTTTACTGATCAAGACTGTGTGCATAAAAAAGAAATTTGACTTTGGTTTCAAGCTCTCAGCACACAGACTAAATAAACTGTAAAAGGAATAAAACACAATATGTACACTCATTAACAGACATTTTAATTTTAAGAGCTTGTGGCAGCTGGTATTAGCAAATAGTGCCAATCTGAAGGTACTATTTGCAGACCCCACACATCCCAAACGGTCCAGGATGTGTGGGGTCTGCAGAGATTTTGCAAAAACATTCTCGCTCATATTTAACATTAAAAAGTCACTGAATCAAAAATGTCAAGAGAAAAGTGAGACTGGTTCAAAAGCAGCATGACAAGATTGCTTATTTTTATGGCTCAGAAAAAATATAAGAGGACTTTTCTTTACCCGATTATAAACAAAATAACCTCGACCATACAGGGTGTGGAAGAGGGAAAAAAACTATTTGGAAATATTTGGGATATTATGCAGTCATATGATGTCAGAGCAGAAACAGCTGATTAGTTTGCTGAAGTTATTTCCATTATAGCCTCAAGTCTAAAAAGAAAAAACACTTTCAGCTTGTTTAGTTTCCTACACACAGTAGTGGAGACAATAGTTAAAAAATGCCAAATATAAACTTTATTTATAGACTGCTTTACACATTTTAAACTTTAAAAGCTAAATGCTTATGTTAAACATTGTAGCTGACCAGAGGTACAAGTTCTTGTTTGTTTAGATTTACCAAACAATATTAGAACCATGTCATGTCGGAAGCCATGGATTAGAGGTTGCACGAACACTGTATTAGTCTAATCCCAAATGCAAAGCCTCATCAGGATCCAAACAAATGGAGTAAGCAAATCTAAAGGAAGCTAATCATGCAGAGAGACTGAAGCTGAATCCCTGATGTCTGCAGGATGAGGCTTAGGTTGGTTTTTAAGCCCGTCTGATCCCGATAGTTTGACCTGTTCCTAAAACCTGTATGCAGCTCATTTTCAGATTTAGTTGCTTCCCTTGAGTCTCCAGCTGCAGTTAAGAGACAAAAATATTGTTCTTTTTATACATCTACACAAAAGTGTATTGAAACTTAGATAACCAAGTTTCAATACACAAATTGTTTACAAAAAATATATTCTTAATTATTTCTGAAATGATTTCAGAAACTCTGGCAGAGTTTGACAAAATATGGCAATGTGCCCATTAATCCACTTTCACTGCATTGTTCTGCCATCTTCCCATAAAACAGAACTCTACCAAGAATCCAAAACAGATATGAAACATGTCAAAGGTCATGTGATCTGTCTATATTCATAAACATAAAATATGGTAAAATTTTAATATGTTTGGCTGTGAAGACATAAAAGGCACAGTCCATGTCACAATACCAAAATAAAAGCATCTTTTGTCTGAGGCTGACAGAAAAAGTAGTAATCAACATTTAAGAAATTAAAAATTAAACTAGATTGAAATCCGACCACCTCTAACTGAGGACAGTTGGCCAATTGCTCACCTTATGTTCACATTTCTGGTCGATGGGAAGCTTCATCCACTCGCTATCGTCCCCCATGGCTACTGGTCGGGGGCTGGGCTTCCCCTAGAGTTACTTAGCTGAAAACAAGACATTAAAATAGTAGCATTATCATCATACATTTAAACTTTAATCATTTTATCAGCCTTTCTGCTGAGGCAGAGTAATTTGGGTTTTCCTTCTAGAATGAAGTATTTCTTACTCCATCCATCCATTTTCTAACACCCTTGTCCCTAGTTGGGTCAGGAAGTGCTGGTGCCGCTCCAGCCAACGTTCTGGGCGAGAGGCAGAGTCACCCTGGACAGGTCGCCAGTCTGTCAGAGTATTTCTTACTCCTCATGCCAAATGTACTCAAGTGTAGAACATTTGTGTAAAATCCAGTGTAGGTTTATTTCAAATTTAATGAAACACAAACAGAGAAAACTCAAACAACAAGACCGAGGCAAAAACATGCTGAAAGATAGTTCCACTTTTGTTCAATAAGAGTCCATAAAGTGCAGTGACGCTCTCAGCCACTCAATGGTTCAAAGCATATTAAAGGAATAGCTGGAGGCTCATGTTTCGCATTGATCCAAACTAGTTGGGCAAACGGAATGAAAATGCCTTGAGCTCAAAGTCCATTGTACAGGAAGTTAAACTGACAAAACTAGGAACCTTGTGTAGGGGGTTCCTGCTACTTTTCTCCAACCAGAGAACCACAAAGCTTAAGTTAGCTTCTGATTCAAGAACTGGCTAAAGAACAAGTTCACCTATTCTTTCAAATTCTGAACATTTTTAATCTGTTCTACCTTAAAAACCACAATTAAGCCTGTAATCAATAAATCCATTGACTGCATAATAAATTAAAACAAACACAATTTTAATTGGCATGTTTTATACATCTTTTCCCCTCTTTCTACCAAAACTGGATAAAAATCTTCAGTTTGGTGCTTTGGTCTCAACTAGCCATTTTTTTAAGTACAGTTTTGTTTACAAAGTCTTCAAAATTAACTATCATTTCTGTTGTTTTATTTAATTTTGATATTTAAAATGTCTTCCAGTTACAGTGTTAAATGTACATTAGACTGCTCCACATTAATAACAGAATACATAAAACCTAGTTTGTGATGCCTTTATCTGGTTTAAAAAAGTTTAATAAAAGGCCATCTTAGTGACTTTTCTGGTCCAGCTCAGAAACTGCAACACTCAGACTCTTCAAACCTGGACTAGACTCTTCTATTCTCATGACAAAATATATAAAATTTTGTTTGTGACTAATATCTTAATTTCCCTTCAGGAGCAATGAAGTATGCTTGCATTTAATAAGTTCACAAATGTGCTTCAATGATTCATGGTGTAAAATAATAGAAGTCTAAAAAATGGTCAAGGTCATGAAGAATTAAGTGGAATCAGAAATTACAATTATAAGTCAACTCCAGCTTCATGAGATAATCCACAAGTGCGAACTACAAAATTAGGTTTACAATGTTAAAGAAAACTAAAACAGCAACATTATCGGTGGATATCGGACCAATAAAATACTTCAGTGCATCTGCAGAGGCCTGTTCTTTTCAGTCAGGTGTGTGGCATCGAGGGAAACACCTACAACTTGTAGGACAGGTAGTCATGGGGATCATAGTACATCCACCAACATCATTATTAATTCAGACATCAAACAACAATCTGTAAAAGCGCATAAACGCAAGATAGATAACAGCATTAGTAATGCCACGGATAATGTTATATTAATGCATCACCTAGAGAACTAAGACAGTCAGATTTAAATTAGGGAGGATCCAGAAATGTCTAAACTTGATGTTTACTCTCCTTGTTTGGTTCAGCGTCACTGAATTGTAAATTAATTCATTGAAATCCCCAAGCAAAGCTAACCCAGAAACATGGCTGCACCCGAAAACCCACAGGGCTGCTGACCAAACAGCTAGTTACCCGCGACCCTCGTTAAAAAAAATTAAAAAAAGAATATATTCAAGCCAAGATGTCGGAATATTACCGAACCGTTTAATTTAAACCAGCACAATGATAACTAGCTACCTTAGCAACAGCCGTTGCTCCGTTACTTCTCCCGGAGGTTCTGGTTTGTAAATCGCCTCACCAGTAACATCCATAATGTTAATTCAATATAAACAATGTGACTCTACTAATGCTTTGTACAGAATGAAAAAATATTATGCACAGAAAGTATTCCCAATGAGAGCCTGCTGGTGGCTCTTAACGTCCATTAGCTGCCTGGAAACGGCTAGGAGCTAACCGTCCATCCGCGCCAACACAGCCAGGCCGAACAACGCACTTCTCCGCCACAGCAGCTCAAACACACCGAAACAGACAAAATGGACTGCGGGTCGACGTGGAGGATTAAACTGACATGAAAAGAATACCTGTTGACGTCTCTGTAGGACAATAAGACGTAGGCAACCCAGTGATATGGGCGCTACAATGAGATCACCCTTGTGAAGTCTGGCCGAGTCTTAAAGCCTCAGCTGCATGTACGTCCCAAACAACTTCCGCTAAAAGTAAAGGTCAACGTCTCTTGCGTCTATTAAAGAAACTGATATATTCGTAATATTGAATAAAATATATATATAAAAGACACCATAACACACTCTACATATAGTTTGTACATTTGTTTTGTATCTGTTTGGACTCTTTGGCTCACACATGATTTATTGACTCTTATTTTGTACAGTCACATCCGGTAAGGTGTCTGATATACATGTGTAACTTGACGCATCTTTTTCAAAAGAGTCCAAGGGCGGAGAGACAGAGGAGGGCGGAGACCGGGGGCTTCGTTATGTCTGCATCCGTTTCTTACGTTAAACCTGATAGTGAGCCCTGTCAAACACAGTCAAACATATCTGGAAATCCCATTGAAAGCAGATTTTTTTTTACCGCGCAGATTTATTTTTTCTCTCGTTTGCAATTTGCCAAATAGGTTTCCTTGTTTGTCATCAGCCGTGGCAAATGATTGGCTAGATTTGAACGAGACTCCGCCCCCATGATGTCAAACTAATTTGCTGATTTGATGGAAGCGATGTAGGTCACAATTTGTAACAATTTGATTGGACGTTCTGCGACAACACCCGCCTCATAGGTATATCGATTGATTTACTATTGGTTATTTCATATTGATGGGGAACACACCCGTGTTTTTGACTGGGCAATTCGAAATTCTATTGTTCAAGTACTTGTTTTTTAATTAAAAACTATTTTATAACAAACTTCATAACAACAGAAAAGTACAATTACATTTCAGACTAGTAGCCTTAAATAAAACCGGAAAATTAGCTGTTTTTAAAAATTTTTTATTAAAAGAAGAGTAAAACAAGTTTCAATCAGGATAATGAAATTGTAGAATTGACAGAGATAATTGTTTCCATTGTCATAGCCTTTTTTTTTAATTTATCTTAATATGATATGTATATCAAACAATATTTAGGATATATATTTATGTTTAAGGTTTAAAACAAACCTCTGAAGTAAGTGACTAATAGGATGTAAAGCTCATATTCTGTATATTTTCCACAATGTACATCTGATTGACTCTGGCTGTTTGGCATTACTGCACTTGTGATGACCTAGTTTGGGCCAAGCTTGAGTTTTTGGAGAAATGCCATCACATTTGACTGTGCTTTTCATATAAGGATGAGTTCTTGGTCAACTTCACAATTGAAAGGTATATTAAAAAAAACACACATTAGTATTCCTCCTCCACCATACTTGATAGATGATTCAAGGTTTGTGAAATGGTACATTATTCAGAAATTAGGAATCAGAATATAGATAGATTGTGGTAACAAAAGGTGAGCCTTAATTTCAGTTAATGTATTGAGACGTGCAAGATTTGTTATTGAATGTGTTCATCATGCTCTGTCTCAAAGTTTCAGGTTGCAACTGGTGGTGCTGGTGGTGCAATGGTGTGGAGATATTTTCTTGGCACACTTTGGGTCTCTTTCTACCAAATATTCATCATTTAAATGCCATTTAAGTCTGAATAGTATTGCACCAAATAATAACAACGACAAGAATAATAACAATAGTCAGAATTATGATTATAATAATATTAATTATGATGATAAATATAATCTACCTAATAATTATTATTATTATTCCACCTAATAATAATAATATTAATAATGTAAATAGAATTATTATTATTAGGTAGAATAATAGTAGTGATTATCATTACATAATATTGCTTATGTAACACAAAACCGTTATTATTATTATTTATTTTTACGTGAAGCGGAACCTTTACTAGCAGGTTTATCTGGGGGCTCAAATTTATGTAGCTCACAACATCCGGTCTTGTTTCCTGTTTCCATATATGGAGCCGCAGTTTAGCTGCACCGATGCCAGTCGGAATCGTCCAGAGCCTTCAGAACTGAATCAGCTAATCAATAAAGTTCTCTTATGTTGCGATGATGTGACTGGATCCATCCCGTCAGAACCAGTAGAATGAACCGCCTGAGTTCGACCGTCCCCGGAGAGCGGTACCTCGGTAATTTAGGAACTGCATATTCTCATTTGTATTGGCCCGGTTCGGTTTTGATTGTATGAACATATTTTTGTCTGTTATTCCCCCTGCAGCGGACAGCCAGGTTCTGTTCTACCTGAATGATGCCGTGACCCAGCTGCTGGACCACAAGGAGGAGTACACCCAGTTCGGCCTGGTTCGGTACTTCGCCGAATAGTAGGTCCCGCATTAAACAGAACCGCTTTAAACACAGGATAGCTCTGCATTAATTTAACGAAACAAAATATGTGGCTTATATTTTTTATTTTTATGGTGAAAAGATTCCGAAGTTTCTTTGTTTGAATTCTGACCCCATCTGAGATAATCCAAAAAAAGAAAATAAATAAATTAATAAATGAATGAATGAATTAATTAATTTAATAAAAATATCAAAGCTGGGTTAAATTTGGAAAATAGTAAAATAAAATAATTTATTTAAAACAACTTGTTTTGTTTAATCTATTTTAAATAAAATATGAATCAATTTGGGTTAAAGGCCACAACAAAATAAACATATTTCTAATTTATCGGCCAGCAAAATTAATTACTGTGACAGGCATACCCACAATCCAACCAAAATGTAATTATTTTGTTGTAAATACCCCTATTCATTGTGGTGGAAGATATTACAATGTCACTCATAGAATAAAATGGCTGCAAAATTAGGTGACTGTCTAGCAACATATATAAATGGGCTCATCTTTTTGTTACAATTTTCTTAACGTAAAAGAAAATCAAACCAAATTTAAGCTCTGCTCAACTACTTGTATTTTAAAGTAACCTTTGGCCCCTGAAATGATTTTGTTTGGCCCCCGAACAAAAGTCAAGAACAGTAAAAATTTGCCCAACAAAATAGAAAACAACTAATTTCTTTTAATAAAACAAAAATAAAACCTTTATGTATTTGATCTTCAAGGATTTAATAAAAATGTTATTTATTATAGAGCAGGTCAAAATAAAAAAATTGCAATAATCTAATATTTGCATTTGCAATTTAATGAATTTTGTGTTTAAATTTTGAAGTTGTGACCCCAGTGGCTATGAGAACATTGTTTAATTTGGAAGACGACTCGGTTTCGTTTCTGTCGGGCCCATCACACCAGACCTGCTTCTTTAAACATGTTTTTTTATGTTTTTAGTTTCAGCAGCGTGAAGAACAGCAACCATGTCCTCTTCAGGGAGCTGAGCTACATCAGAGCCACGCAGCACAACAGAGCGTCCTTCATCAGAGTCTTCTGGAGATGCTTCAGGCAGATCGGCAAGAGTGGAGGTGAGCGAGGTGATGCTGCAGCTTCTTAAAATGATGAAGTCTAAATCAGAAATTATATTAACACTCTTTACGGAACACAATAAAGCAGATTTCATGACCTGAACGAGAAATCATAAAACATGCTTTAAACTAAGTTACTGACGGATCAGTAATTTGCTGCATTTTCCTTGACTGTATTTAACATTTTGAAAATAAATTTGCTTAATGAAAACACACCAATTTAAAAAAAATCTTGTGTTTTGATAAAAAGATTTTACACTAGGTGAAGTAGATTTTATTTTGGCCAGTTTATTTCACAAAACTGTAATGGAAACTCTATTTTTGCATCAAAAAACAATAAATATATACATTTATTTTTTAATTCTTCAAAATAAATAATCTAATACATAAATGAATTGATGGACATATATTAATGTGTATGTAATTACTAATTTATCTGGTGATATACTTTGTTTTTTCTGCTGAGATGACCTAATGTGAACATGTTCGACTTTATAGTTATTGAGTTTTTACGTGAAGCTGTGAAACTTTTGACTCCTCTGGTACTGATTGTTGTTGCGCACCAGTTAAATCGACCTGTGCATCTTGTTGTGCTGCAGATTTGCTGTCGGTGCCGGAGTACAGGTCCCTGCTGCAGCTGCTGTGCCCTGACTTCCCACTGGAGGCAGTGCAGAGCGCCTCCAGGTGGTAACAGCTTCATGTTGCACTCAGCAGGGAATTTAATCTGAAAACGCCATGAAGAAACTGGAGCTGCTCTGATCCGGTCCGGTCCTGTTTGGCCCAGGGCATTAACATTAACTTGATGTTACCCCACCAGAATTAATATATTTTAAACGGATAAAGCAACAGATTTACAATGCAAAAATAAAATGTTCAATAGAGTAGATAAGAGAACACCCTGAACATGCCCATTATGAGAGTTTTGGATCTTTTCAAAGATTCAGAACCTTGACATCTTGTTTCCATGTGCAGCTCGTTAACGTCGCTTTATTCTTTCTGTCATTCTGCAGAATTGTTCTGGCAGACGACGCCTCTGATGGTCTGATGTCTTTCTCTGACTTCATTTATTCCTTCCAGCTGCAGTTCTACTACCAAGGTACAGCCGGTTCGGAAAATTCAACATTTAGGTCAAACTGTTTGGACTGTCTCTTCATCTTTTTTTCTGATGAGCAGAATACGAATGAGTTCCTCCTGTTGTCGTCCTCCAGAGTTCCTGGACAGCGTCCAGGTGATCTACCAGGATCTGCTAGCCGGGAAGAGTCCCAACACCGTCATCGTCCCCACGTCGTCCTCTGTGGAGCAGCTCGTCTCCGTGGCAACCGAGGAGAGCGAGAGGGAGGAGCAGCAGCAGCAGGACGCCGTGGATTCGTCCACGCTGGCTGAGTGTGTGGACGCACTTTGTGAACGGTTCAAGCACAGGTGAGCAGACCATGAAAAGTCTCGTCGTCGCAGCGTTTTTGTCATTTTTGTGAATGTTTTGCGTTTTTCTGCGTGCAGCTATCCCTCCAGGGCGTGCCTGAGGGAAGTTCTGGAACAGACAGACAAAGTTTCTTACTACGGCTTCCTCCAGAGTCTGGCCAACCATGAGAGCATTAACCAAACGATCGGTGGGTTCAGCACAAACCTTTCCAAACGTTTTCTCTAAACAAACATAACTTCACCCAAAAAACAAAAATATTCCATCTATATGAACCGCAGCAGTAAAAGTCAAATAATTTAGTCATCAATTAGTCATGTTGTGTCATGACGTCCTGTTGTTATGACACAACATGCACACGTTTGTGCGGAAAGGCTTATGCAATGATGGACTTGTTTTCTCTGCAAATGGCGGCTAGTGGTTATACAAGCGCTGTAAAATCATGCATTGTACAACTAAAACCCGACTCTGAAAGGCCTTGATTCAATGAATGTTTGTTCTGGATTTAATTTGATTTGTAATTGAAAAATTGTAGGAGTTCTTGCTTTATATACATAAAGTTTTATGAACATGAACATTTCGTAGTTCATATTGTAATTGTATACCGCAGTTAATCGATCTGCAGTATACAGATTTTTAAAAAAAATCCCATTTACTGAAAGAACAACACACTCAGAGCAATAATTAAGACACAATTATACAAAAAAATATATAGACTGTAATACAGACTGCTACTGGAGATCTTTTCTGCCCACCGCCATCACCATCTCCTATGACTCTGAAGAATTTTTAATTAATATGAGTTACAGCAACATTTAATTTCTATTATGAAATTTGATTAGATAAAGTGAGTTTCTGTGTTGAACTGTTTCAGGAGCGTTGCCCAGTAAGGAGGAGCTGCTCATTGACCCAGAAATGGACCAGGAACTCGACAAGCTGTGAGAACAAACAACTCATTTATTTTACAGCCACTGGGTTTTAATAGCGACATTGCACTACAATGAATTCAAATTTGATCCGAATTACAATAAAAATAAAAAAAAAATAAAGAATAACTTTATGTTAGTTTCAATGAATTTGGCTTTAATTGTGTGTAAAATACAATTGAATAATCTCTATCAAGGTGAAATTACTAAATACACTGCAAAAAATACTAAGTTTCTCTGTTCTAGTTTCTAGTGGAAATATCTCAGTACACTTGAAATAAGACAAAAACTAAATAAGTAACTTTTCAGCAAGATAAAGGAGCTTGCTTCAAGTGAATAATTACTTAATATTGATTCAAATCCTAGTTCAGCTGGTAGATTATTTCACTTATAACATGGGAAAAATGTTGAGTTATATGGAGAAATATTCTGCCAGTGGAACTAGCATTTTAATCAATAATAAAGAATTATTTACTTAAAACAAGCTCCTTTATCTTGCTGCAAAGTTACTTGTAAGTCAGTTTTTGTCTTATTTCAAATGTGGTAAGACATTTTCACTAGAAACTCAACCGTTTGTTTTTGCAGTGTAAATAGTGTGATGAATACACGTGGGATGGTTTTTGAGTGTTGTGTTTCTACCTGAATGAATCCAGAATTGCTCAGATCTCTGTGAGCCCCAGCAGCAACAGCAGCGGCAGCGCCATTGGGGGGCTGAAGGAGGTGCAGAGGCGCGCCTCCCCACGTAGGAACATCCACCACCGGAGGAAGATGGAGGTGGAGAGCGACGGCTCCACCGAGGAAACGGACTCCTCTGAAAACTGAACCGAGTTCATGCAGTCGCCATATGGAGAGCTTAAGTCTTCGCAGGAAAACACATTCTAATAAAAAAATTGCAATACAAAACCCTCATTACGTTAGATAGTGCCGTATGAAGACGCATTAGATACCGAAGTGACGTCAGGTGGTCGGTTTGATCTCTATACACTTTACCACTTTTTCTCTTTAAAGTCACCTAAGAGATATTGTTCATTTTTTAAAGTTTATAGATCGTTGTTTAGCGCCTCTTATCTTTCTGATACAGACTTTCTTGTGTAATCTTAGACTTTCTGTCTTTCTGAAACTGTTCATGTTTTTTTTCTTTGGGTTTTACTCATTTTCATTAGAACTCTTGCTAGCTGTGGATTTCAGAGGAATTTAGCTTAGCATATTTTAGCATAGTTAAATCTGTTTAGCTGGTTTTAGCTTGCCTTAGCTTCTCTTACTTTACTTGAGTGTAACATAGTTTAGCTATTTTTAGCCTAGCTCAACCCAAATCTGGCTTTGTTTACTTTGATTTAGTTTTACTTGGTTTAATGTAGCTTACCCAAGATTAGCATGTGTTAGCTTCACTCAGTTTAGGTCAGATTAGCTTGATTCAACTTAGTTTACCTAAAATGAACCTTTCTTGACTTCGTTCAGTTTAATTTAGCTTGGTAGTGATACCTAACTTTATGGTTTGGGTTAGTTTAGTGTAACTTAGGTTCACTAAGTTAAAATAACGTGAGCTAAACTGACTTAGCTTTAATTTAGCTTAGTTTAATTTCATTCAAGCTTTCCTTAGCATCATCTAATTTTGCTCAGTTTTGTTTGTTGTGTCATCTACATTATGTTAACTTAGTTTAGCTATCTAAACATAGCTTAGGCTAGTTTAACAATTAGCCCAAAATGCATTAGCTTGATTTTAGCGTTGTTTAGGTCAAATCATGAGCTTTCCTCTTTAATTCTTATGGTATTTTTATACACCAAACTCTCAAGTCATTCTCAAGCATCTTTTATCGCTAATTGAATTTGTGCTACGCTAACCTGCTGTCATTTCATCGTGCCATCATGAATGTTACATCAGTTTTAAAACAAGCTCTATTGAAATGTTAAAGCAAACATTTTATGAATGTACCTTACAAACAACATGTAGCCTATCTGTTCTTGAAGATGTCTATACATATATGAATAAATGTAGAAATACTAAATCAGTCAGTCCCATTCATGTAGTCAATAGTTACAAGTTTCTCTTCTTCTTTTCTGACCTGCTACTGCGTCAGATGTTTCTGATACATTAGATGTTAAGCCTGTATCACTCACCTGTTTATGCATTTATGACGTCTTACTATGAAATGGCTAAAATACAAAATATATGTGCGCAGCTTTGCTCTCTGATTAATAAAAGCTGTAACTGTGACATTATTAAAGGTTTCTGGGTCATTATTGGTTATAATTAATGTCAGATTCATATGGAGGCAGTTTTTAGTTCACTCCTATGTAACAATGTGGAATTGAATAACTTAAGATATAATCAGAAGGTTTTGGCAAAAAAAAAAAAAAAAAAATCTGCATGAAACTGTTGATGCTTTTGCTGATTTTCATTTTCATCATTCAAATAAAATTGCCCAATTTTCCAGACTAACTTTATTACAATTCCCTGTCTTTTAAATTATATTTAAAATAAAAATAATAATAAATGCTGATTTTAAAAAGGCAAAAGAAAAGAAGAAGAATGGGGAAAACCCAAAAGGAAAGGAGACAATATGTATGTTTCTAACATCCCAGTTTTCTTGTGTTTTTTTAATAATTTTTATATTAATCTAAATATATTTCTTTATTTGCACTACTTTTGAGAGTTGCAATCTTTTAAAAAAATGTTTAAAAGAAATTCTGATTCTGAAAGACGCAACATTTAGGGGTTGTGGAATAATGTCAATATTTTTTCATATTTTCTTTTTCTGGAAAAATCGAAATCAAGACCTTGTAGGAACTCTACAGAAAGTATAATTCTTTTTTATAATAATAATAATATAACAAAAAGAAAGAAAAAGTTTGCAAGAACTAAAAAAAAAACCAGTAGCTAAATGCATCTTTTATGTCCCGATTTTACAAATTAAAATACAAAGTTGTTTAAATTCACAAGGCCAGAATATTATTTTTCAAAAACTAGATAAACCATGAAGTTCAGAACTAACCAGCTTCTTTTTCTGAAACTTTCAGTGATGAATACATCATTGTTCTCAACAAACTGTCGTCATTTAACGTCAGAAGATCTAAATTCACCATTAATCTCTAAATAAATAAAATAAAATAAACATACCACGATCTGTGATTTTTGTCGTAAACTTGATTTATTGACATGGAAACCCAGAGTTAGCTTCAGTCTGAGCTTCTTCATTTTACAACACTGATATCATGCGGCGCTACACCCAGCCACAGCGAACGGCAACACCTCCTATACAAACAAACAAACAGGATTTATACAGGAGACTCTGTGATGATGAGGATGATGATGGCGTATGTACAGTGAATGTTCGTGCTGTTAAGAGTCACAGAGCTGGAACGCAAAGAAAGGACACTTTCTGGAGGAGCGGCTCAAAGTGGTGCGCTTCGGGTGGTTGCCATGGAAACAACGAGACAGCTACATTTTTCTATCATGGCCAAAGAGGCAGTTGGGTTAAAGAGTGTTTTTTTTTTTATATATATATTTTTAAAGTGGCTCTAATAAACAGGTCTTGGAGTTTTTCTTTGAATTTTTTTACTCAGTTCTGGATCATACTTTGATTTAAATAAGGCATAAAATCTTTTTCGAAAATAAAAAACATGTCCTCTTCTTATTTACACTTAAAGGGGCAGTACTTATTTAAAACTGACTTTTTTTTTAGCTTTACATCATGTTACAAAGTTATTTTCTCATCACAAATATACTGTTGCTTCGATTCTTTTGCATGTTTGAGAAATCCTTTAATCTCCATGGCAACCATTCAGCTGTGCAAAACGCCTGGTTGGATCTAGCCTCGCCTTCAGGACACAGCTTCACAGAGCGGCCCTACCCCAGGACTCCCCCACTCAGCTCCTTCAGACTAGCCAGCAGCAATTAGCAAACACCTGCCCATCGCTTGTTATAGGAGCTACATGTCAGAGTAAAAACACTGTTAAAAGGTTAACAGAGGAGCCATGATGGGATGACTTCCTGAAGGCGGAGTTTCAGAAAGAGCAGGAGCTTCTTAAAGAGACAGAGACTCAATTCAAGGAGTTAAATTACAAAGTTATATTTCTTTTACATAACATTCGATATTTATAGCATGTTTATAACAACTGAACATATTTACTTGATTCCTTAATTTTGGGAGATCTGAAATTTGCAGATAATGTGAAACCGATCTGCCATTTTCCTTTTTGCTCTTCTGTGAGGGAGTTCTGACAGAGTGACCCGCCCAACAGCCCACTTCCAGCTTCTTTTCAGATAAAAAAATAATCATGGCAGGCCAGGATTTTTAAATTAAAAATTTAAATCTATTAGCTAGAAAACTGCTAACAGTGCTGCCGCAGTTTTTATTGAGATAGTTTAAACTCTTACAGAGACTTTATGCAACATTCCACACGTTTCAGATGTTTTCCAGCTCAAACACTCCATATTTAAATACCTAAACAGCTTCAAATCATTTTTCTGCAGAAACATGCCAGCTACCAACCTAAGTCCTCTGGGTTTCCACAGCAACCACCTGTGAGGCGGTCAGTCGCACCGAGCCGCAGGACAACTGATCTGAACACGACCTGCTGTTTGGTTTGCTTGTTTGCTTTTTTCAGGTTCGGTTCTGTGTCTCTGAAGTGGGTCAGTTAGTGCAGAAACAAAAAGAAAAACAGGCACTGTTATCAAACATGGAAATAAAAACATTTTTGGTGCTTCACGCTCTCAGGCTTTATCTGCTCAAACTTCAAATGTTTCAACTTGGTTTTGCTGAGGCTGCAATGACTGGCGTGGCCACCAGGGGGCAGGACACGAAAGCTCCCTGCAGAATTTGCTCAGTGACATCAGGATGATTACTGCAACTGTCAGCTTACATCCAAAAGCAGCAGCTAGACTTGAATTTGCACATTTTGGTTCTACGTAATTGAAACAGCCCTTTAGATGAATCCTTAAAGGGACAGTATTGTGTAAAATTGACGTTTTTAGAGGTTCACATCCTATTATAACGTTATTCCCTCACCAAAAACGTACATGGAGTGTTGCCTTGATTCCTTCATGTATGTTTGAAAAATCCTTTAATCTCCCACTGAAACCATTCAGCTGTGCAAAAAGTGTGAGTGGACCTAACTCTGCCTTTCAGAGGCTCCTTCAGACTAGCCAGCAGCAATTAGCAAACACCTGGAGGAACTGACCTTCTGCTGAACTCATTATAGGAGCTACTTCTCAGTGAAACGCTGGTAAAAAGGATGTTAAAGGGTCAATAGAAGATCCATGTTGTTACAACTTCCTGAAGGCGGAGTTTCAGATAGAGCAGGAGTTTTTAAAGAAACAGAGGCCCAATTTCAAGGCATTGATTGTGAAGACATATATATATATGATTGTGCTATAAAATTGCACTATGTGCCTGGAAAACACATAATGCTTCCCCTTTAAAACTGGGATGTAAAATAAAAACTCAGTTATAAAGACATTTTGGGTCAGACGTGTTTAGAGCTGTTTTATGAACAAAGTTTATTGGGATTTCCTTTTTTGTTGCTGCATTTTAAGAAAATCCTTTTTGTTGTCAGCGTCATTGCAGCCTCTTTATCTCACACGTCATTATTTCTTGACTGAAACTATCGTATTTGTTGCAATATCTCAAAACATTTTCCTTTTTGGTCACGTTTTCCTATCTGTTTCAAGTTGAATGTTTAATATTCACTCCAGGTTTGAGCAGATAAAACAGAAGAAACATCAGCATCCACCCTCTCTCTCACACACACACACACACACACACACGCACACACGCAAACACGCACACACCCACGCACACACGCATACACACACACACACACACACACACAGATTGCACAGCGTCATTTTGGCCTTGACTCGTTGCTCAGCTGCAGGAACCCTGTGTGAACGTTTTCAGTCACATTTGGAAGCAAAAGGAAAGCAGCAAACATAAATGAGGCACCTTCACCATTAAAACAGAAGATTGTCGAGTCTAAATGTTAGAAAACACGGGGTCTGTGTTTTGTTTTGCTTTTTTTGGAAACATCAGTGTGTGCAAAGAAACGAGCAGATGAAGGCCTCGGTCACTGTGGAGATTAAAATCTGCTCTGTTGATTCGTCCTGCAATTGCAGTTTGTGTTAGAAATCTATTTTGCTCTTAATAAAATCATAAATGTAGCTGAAGGAGATCTCTCTACATATTATACTGATTTGAAGTCATGCAGAATTTTTATTCTAAGCCCCACTGAGGTGTAAAGGTCTTACACTTAATTATAATGTTTAATTTTAAATTGTTCCAAACTGATACATTTTACAGATTTCTTTATTTATAATTGTTTTAAATTTCACCTGTTTTTGTTTCATTAAACTAACTTGTGTTGTATTTTCTAGCTGGGAGAGGAATCAGAGAACTCCTCGGATGTTCATGGTCTCCACAGATCATGCAGCCATGCTCCAAATGTCTCTGCAGCAGCAGAAATGTTTTTCTCCCAACTCTGCAGCTTCAGTTTCAGGAGAAGATTCCTTTCTCCGATGAATCCTTTCGGATTGTTTAGGGCATTTGGAGAAAGTAAGCTAAGAGCTACACTGCCCCCTATTGGTCTGGCATGGTTAAAACAACACTCAGGGGCGGATTTGTGCAGGTTCATGTAGATAAAAACTTTTCTGAAACCAAGCCCATGTGTAGGATATTTTTTAAACAATGTGGCAGAGATATTTGGTTTTATAAAGGCCGGGCTATGCGTGTACGATACGACGTCATACTGTCAATAGAGCGAAAAAAGGGAGTAAAATTTCCACCAACAAAACTCAATAATTTTGAGAATAATCTCAGAAATGATTTAGAGAAATGACATTTTTATCTCCAAAAGTCAAAAGTTTGTACAAAAACTCCATAATTTTGAGATTAATCTAAAAAGTTTTCCAAAAAAAAGTTGCAAAAGTCAGAAATTTTCAACTTTAAAACTCAAGTGAAATATTTTTGACTTTTGAAACTCAGAAATGTCCTAGTATTTTTTTCTAGAAAATTTTTAAGATTTATCTCACAATTTCTGAGTTTTTTTTCTTTTTTTGAAATTTGTTGACTTTTCAAGCTCAAGAATTACTGAGTTTTTCTCTAGAAAATCTATAGAAAAACTAAGTAAACTTGAGATCAATCTTAAAATTTCTGAGCTTTTCAGTGAAAATTTACTCCTGTTTTCTATCCGGAATGGTCCTAATATGCCATCATTGTATGAGGCCTTATATAAATTATTGTTTTATTATTTAAACTGCAAAAAAACATTTATTTGTGTTTTTTGCTGAAACGTTTAATATAGACTACCTTTGGATTGTGGGCCTCCAAGCTGCACTAATATTAGAGTAAAAGCAGCTTTTTGCGCCTTTTTTTATCTGTTTAGTTTCAAAGCTTTCTTCTTCTTCTCCTCCCAGTTGTTTCCAACTTTTAAAGCTGTTTGGCGCCACCTGGTGGTCTTTTAGACTACCTCTGCTGTTGTCTTGTGTCCTTTTCGTGACTTTTCTAGTAGTTTCTCTGTGACCGAAGTTTTAAACGGTGAGTAAAATATCCAAGCATGGGTACATGTAAATAACTTCTGCGAATAAATGCGTGAATATAAAGTGATTATTGGGGACGATTTAGTAAGTTCAGTCGATTTGGTCCTCAGAGGGATTCGCCCGGCGACTCGGACCGGTTAGAATGAACCCACCATGCAGAGAGGAAGTTCTGGTGGTCCAGTCTGGGTGTAAGGCCGGCGTAGCATGCACACGGTGAGGCTTCAGTCTGAGGAAGAGGAGGATGAGGAGGAGGACGGGTCATTCGATGAAGATGTCCTCAGTGGGACAGGAGAAACCGACGTGCTCCTTGTAGAACTGCTGGAACGCCCACCTACCCAGAGCAGGAAGTAATCAGATTACTCACTGGGGGAACCAGTTCATCCATCCATCCATCCAACCAACCAAATATCCATCCATCCATCCATCCATCCTTCCGTCCGTCCGTCCGTCCGTCCATCCATCCATCCATCCATCCATACATCCATCCATACATCCATCCATACATCCGTTCATTTTTTTTTTTCCCTCCTCCTGACTGTCACCTTTCTTCAGTAACACATTTTTGCTCTTTTCCATTTGACCAAATATCAAGAATCTCACTAAAACAGGTGTGAACTCAAACTGAATGTTGAAATTTTAAACTCTCGTCACTTCTGAAGTAAGTCAGTCCAGCTTATTTTTTATTTTTCCTTAAATAATTTTGTTTGGGACTTGGAGTATATATAGACAATAGTTATGATTACGAATAAAAGTATCAAAATAGAAAATCTAATAGAAGAACTGACTAAAATGTGATGTTTATTTTAACGGCGTCCTTCCTAATCTTTCTTGAAAGAACCTCCTCTGAAGCCAGGAGGTAAAATGTGGGAGCGGAAAACCTCGGTGTTTCTTCCTCACCGAACAGACTCCGCCAGAGGATGCAAGGAGGTGTCTGACATCAACACATGGCAGGCGAAGCGTTGCTGGTCGGGATGTTTGGTGATGAATCCAAAGTACCTGCAGCAAAACCAAAATAAGAAGATTTCCAGCTGAACAGATCTGCAGAGACCCAACACCTCTAAATGGAAAGCTGAAACAGTTCCGAGTACAGGTGTGTGACATGATTCAGGTACGCTGGGATGAACTCACCGGCTGTGTTTGGGATGGCAGCCGCAGAATGAGATGTTCTTCAACTGGAAGAAATGGAAACACTGGTCTCCCTGACAAACACAGAAACACATACATTTAGTCCTACGACTCCTACGATTTACATTCAATGGTGTTCCTCAAGGATCTACGCTGGGAAACCTGTTCTTCAACATCTTGTGCTGCAACAATTTGCTCACATAACTTGAAATTTTTAAGTTATGTTTGAGGACAACAAAGTTTATGTTTTGTGAGAAATTTGTGGAAAGAAACCCAACATCTTTGTCAAAGAGTTCAAAGGCTGTGCAACGAAATACTGAAGAAATGTTTGTTAGCATCTGATTTTTAATAAATAAATCTCTGACATATTCTCTCTCTCATTACTGTGGCATTTAGCAAATTGAAACATTTGCTAAAAGTTTGGTAATTGTGACCTAAAACCAAGAGAAGAAGGTATATGTAGCATTTTTATTATATCTAAACTTTTGGTTTCTATTATAGGATTTTTTTATATGCTCCAAAGATTCCCATTACTCCCAGCATTTACTGGGAGTAATGGAAACACTGGTCTCCCTGACAGACACAGAAACATGTTTAATCCAAGGAATCTTATAATTAATTTTCAATGGTGTTCCTCAAGGATCTATGGTTGGAAACCTGTTTTTTATTCTTTTGTGATGCAATAATTTGATCACATCAATTAAAATTTTCTAATTTAAAATGTAATGTGTTGGTTACAGTGGTGATAAAATGGCTTAAGGACAATAAAGTTTCTATTTTGTGACACAGAGACAAACAGAGATTCAATTCCACAAATCTTCCAATTAAAATCATTCTTCTCTGGTGTTCCTCAAGGCTCTGTGCTGCGACTCCATTTTTTTCCCTTTTCTTCTTTTTCCCATAAAACTTAAATGTTAAATTGAGATATTTAATATTTGCAGACTCTCGATAGATTGAACTCTGCTCAATTTTTTGAGAACCACACACCTTTTTTCAGCTTCATCAACTCTTCTAGCAGACGGAAAGAAAAACCAAATGATTGGACTTACCCGGTGAACAGAGTGGCACTGGTCCTGAACGATCATCTTCACGCCTTTCACGCTGACCTCCAGCACACAGGCTGACGGCAGCTGACCGGCTGACCGCCTGTTACACACAACCTGTTAGAGCAAACAGTCAGACAATCAGAAAAAAACCTGCATATCTGCAAACAAACACAGAAATAAACACAAAGTTAGAATTTATTTCCTGCACAAAGCTGTTTAGTTTCGTCTTTTAGATGGAAAATAAATTTATTAGAAAAGCCAGTTGTTGTAAGAACTGTTTAAAACATTTCTTTCCAAGTGAAGACAGATTTTTTTTTGTACCTTTTGCATCGCTGCACACAGGACGTCGTTTCCCATGTGGATGGGAACCAGAACCGAGCCCAAAAACCGAACCACAAACTGCTCCGTCCAGCCGTCGTTACGGACTGGAAGACAAATAAATGTTTCAGCTTTTATTTAAAAATGTTAATAACTGTGGAGTCTGTTGAAAATATGTATTTATTGTCATTTTTTTCAGTTTTCTTAGTTTGCGGCTGGATTTTCCCACATTTTCACATTTTGACACTGTAAAAAGATATTATTTGAAGTTTTTTTTTGTGCAAAAACAATAAATCTGACGAAGTATTTTCATTTAGTTTCTAGTGCAAATATTCTATTACACATAACTGTTCAGCAAGACACTTAATCTTGTTTTAAGTCAGTGATTCTTGAATATTGATTCAAAAGTACTAGATCCACTGACAGATTATTTCACTAATTACATGAGAAATATCTTATCAATAAAATAATCTGCTCATGGAACTGGTACTTTTCTATCAATATTATGAAATTAAAGACTTAAAACAAACTCCTATATCTTGCTGAAAAGTTACTTGTAATTTAGTTTTGTCTTATTTCAAGCAAACTAAGATATTTCCACTAGAAACTAAACCAAAGATATTTGGTAAGATTTTTGGGGTTCTTTTGCCAGAGGTGGGTAAAGTATCCAAAAATTGTACTAAAGTAAGAGTAACAAAAGTAAACGTAAAAAGTATCCGTCCAAGAAATTACTCAAGTAAGAGTAAAAAGTATTTGGCAAAGAGTCAAGTACTGTGTAACTGATCAAATTATCAACCACTTAATATTTAGAAATTACATCATCAGACGGACCAAAATACAACGTTAAGAGGAAACTTGGTGTTTTTTGAGGGCCAAAAAGACAATAATTCATTTAAGTAACAAAAACAGAATAAGGAAAAATTTAAATTTTCCAAATCATTTTCTTTCAATAATAAACTTATGAAACTTTAAAAGAAACTGCAGCTGTGTGTGTCTGTCTGGAGCAGTTTTCATTTGTAAATGTTATTGAGTAAATGTAGTTACTATGTAATTCTGGTGTTAGTTTATAAATGAAGTCGTGCTGAAAAATCAGACCCAGATCTCTCCCTTAAGGATAATGCATCTTATTCATTATTGTCACAGACATATTTTTAACTGGTTTGATGTTACTGTAAAGGATCAAAATAATCTCTTCTTGTAACAAATGCCAGTTTAGGAAGACTGGACCCCACTTCCTGCCCGTCCTGGCGTACCGTGGCTCCCGTCTTTGGGCACCCTGACGGCGTAGAAGGCCGGGAAGATGCCGGTGGCCCCGGTCCTCATGTTGTAGCCCTGACACCACAAATCCTCGCTCTGCTTCAGCATCAGGACCGGGTCGTCCGCTTCCAGCTGCAGCTCGTCTGCGTGGCGGGGAACAAACCTGCGACAGAAACAGAGTCAGCTGTGATCGGTGATGATTTTTATTTATGTTTTCATTTGGATCTGCGTTGTGTTTGTGCCGACCTGTAGACGGCCCGGTGGCTCTGCTGCCTCTCCACGCCGTCCAAAACACAGGAAAACACACCAAACGAGCCAGCACCTGAGGAACAGAAAGCCAACTTTACACCCCAACTGTCAAATATCAATGTGAACTCTATAAGAGTCGATTCAACAACGGTGAGAGTAAAATGCCTCATTATGTTGGTGAAAATATTCAGAGTTATAGTAGGTATTTCTTAGAATTTGCTCGTTGCATTCCTTGAATACTTGACAAGTTAAACTGCACTCTTTTTGAGTTAATATAACACCATAAGCCAGTGTTACTGAAAATGATCCAAACTGAATGTAAAAAAAATTAATTATATGCTTTTTTGTTGTAAACCTATTCAACATATACATTTATTGAAATCAACAACTTTAAATATTTCTTAGATATTCAGCTAAGACTTAATATAAAATATTTGTAGGATAGAAAACATCTTCCAGGTCTTAACAATGTATTAAGCTTAGCACAGAAATTGCATGTTATTTAGATAAAATTATATTAATAATTGTGAGTGTTAATCAAGTTTTACTCTATAGGTCATTGTGACTTTAAAACTGGGCACTGACTATGTGTTGAAACTGATTAAGTGTTGAATTAAAGCTGATTTTACTCGATAAAACCACTAACATGATTTAAACACTACTGTGTTTTCATTCTATGCACACAAAAGCTTTTAAATAAATATTTCTCACAGATGACTACAAATTTTATAGCATCGTTGTTTTCGTCTTTAGTAATTCGGTCAAACCCCGGCGCCATCTTGTGATGTAATCAGGGAAAGTCAAAATGTAAACAACTAAGGCTGAACACACAGAAACAGGGGCGAAGTTGTGAGCAACTTCAGCAAAGATTTGAGGATTTATCTGCAGTTCTGGAGGAAGAAGTGAGATGGAGAAATGAAGAAGAAGAAGCTGGTTCTATGTTTTTGAGCCACATTGTGCAGAAAGCAACAATAACTTCAACATTTCTGAGGAGGAAAGGTTTGACATTTTGGGTTGGAGCTGGAAATCTGTCATGCAGAATCACTGAGTGGAAGTAAACAGATCTATAAATACAATAATTATTCAGTTTAATTATGGTTTAATTCATATAATCCAGTTACTTTAAAGTAACTGGTTCTGTTCCAGCATCTGAATAATCTTCCTAATAACCTTCCTATTCCTCCTATTTCCTCCTGTAAAAAAATATATATACGGTATTCTTTTACTTCTGATAACTGAATAGTATTTCTATGCTACAATCTTGTTCAGTATAGAGGGGTTTATCCATCTATGTCAGGAAACAAACATATGTTAACTATTTAAACTGTTTATAATTAAGCTAATAACATTATTTGCAACCCACAGCCAATGCAAATAATCTCTATTTGCCCACCGCAAAAACGTTTCTGCTTCCTGCAGCTTTTAATCAAATAATCTGATGAATGAACTGTTTGAAACATGTTACTTTATGGCTTTAATATATGCATTTTCATATATTTTGTGTTGTGGACGAACACTGTATACCTTGAAATAGACCTTACATGCCTGTAAACTCATAGAAAACATGCAACTTTGTTTTTTCCATGCATAAAATGTGTTAATGCTCCACATTCCTGGAGGATTGCAGTTTTTAATTGAGCCTCGGAACTACAGCTGAGCAATATATCAAATCACAGTGGTCACCACAAAACGACTGCGTCCAACAGCACAACTGCAGAGGACGCAACATGCAATATTTAAAAGTCTATCAAATTTCAGGTAGCACGCATTTAAAACTCTGCTTCTAGTACTGTCTTTGTCCGCTTTGAACTGTCCCCCAGCAGGAGTTTTTGACTTAAGATGCACTATTTTTGGAAAACCTTGAAAATATGAACAGGGATGGTTGAAACATAAATACTACGAATCTCTAAACCATACAGAAAACTCCTTAAAAAAAGCTTCCTGGGTTAAAAATAAGAAAAAAAACTATAATATTTTTAGTGGTTTTTTTGTATTTAATATCTTAATTTTTAGAGATTACAAACTGAAACTTGTTCATGTTTAAGAGTTCAGTGCCTTGGAATCATGTTAATCGCTAAATAACGCCAAGAATTTGCAGTTGTACAGCTTGGTACATTTTTATGTAACCGGTTTATTTTCCTGTATTTGTGGCAATAGTGCTGAGTGAGAAGGGAATATTTGCAGGTAAACTCACCTGTGGAGCTGTATGGGCTGCTGCTGTTGCCAGAAAACAGGTTGAGGAACTTCCTGCTTCTGGGGCCTCTTCCTCCTCCATTAGACTCGTCTTCCTCTGAAGTTGTGGCTGACGAAACCTTGGACTGCTTGCAGACCCGTGCAACTGCAACCACTTCCCTCCTTCTCTTCACTTCCTCCTCCCTCCTCCTCTTTAGGTCCTCTTCTTTCCTCCTCTTTGCCTCCTCCTCTTCTTTTTTCCTCTTCTTCTCTTCTTGTCTTTGCTTCTCCTCGTCTTTTCTCCTTTCTTGAAACAGAAAACATGGCGATAGTTGCTTTTCTTACAGTTCTGGTGTTCCACAAGGTTTTGTGGGTGGCCCTTTGTTTTTTTTCTATCTTCCTCCAGTTTAAAGAAGGAAATCATTATTTACCTCTATGCAAATTATACTTGCCTTTATATAAAAATGTTAAAAACTTTGTAAATATTACTGAAAATGAAGTAAACTTAGAATCAAGAACTAAAAATCAAGATTAAAATAATATTGAACAGAAAGAAATGCAGATTTTTATACCCTGGACCCCTCATTTAACCCCTTATTAAAATCGTAAAGGTTGCTAACTGATGGCTAACTGCGCATGTGTTGGATGAACACCAACTCCAGTGCCCCTCGCACAACAGAATGAAAAACTACAGTTCTAGCCACACCTCCATTACCTTACATCCAACACATGCGCAGTAAGCTACTTACAACCTAACACTATCACCTGAAGCAAGTTCTAGAGAAACTCATCCATGCGTTTATCTTTAGTCACATTGATTACTCCAACAGTGTCTTCACAGGTCTGCCCTAAAAACTCAATCAGATCCAGAACGCTGCTGCTGGAGTTCTGACTAAAACCAGGAAGTTAGAGAACATCACCCAGTTATAAAGTCCTTCCTCTGGCTCCCTGTAGCTCAGAGGATAGGCTTTAAGATACTGTTGTTAGTTTATAAATCACTGAACGGCTCAGCATCACAACACACTAAAGAGTTCTGGATGTAGAGCAGAACCAGAAGCAAACATGGAGAAGCAGCATTCAGCTTCTATGCACCACAAATCTGGAACAAACTTCCAGAAAACTGCAAAACGGCCAAAACACTGAGTTCCTTTAAATCAAGACCAAAAACCCAGCTGGTTAGAGTTGCTATCCAATAAATAGCAACCAATAGAAACATAATAAATGAAAAATGTAACTCGACTAAATGTAACGTTTCAATTATTGACTGTGTTCTGTGACTTTGTACTTTTGTGACAGACAGACAGACGGACGGACAGATAGAGCAGCTCCTCTGTTTTTACCGAGCTTTCTGGCCTCCTCGCTCTTCCTCCTCTCCTCCTCGTACTCGGGGTCTTCCTCCTCGTTGGCCGACTGGTAGACGGTCTCGGCGTCGCTGTCCTCGTTGTGCTCGTTGGGTCCGTGCAGGCAGTCCTTCAGCTTTCCCAGCTCCAGCTGCGCGTGCTCGTCCACCACCAGGGTGTATTTAACCGAGTCGTAGCTCAGCCCGGCCGCCGCCTCGCTCTTCGGTCGGGTTCGGTCCAACTTAACGTCCACCGTGTCTTCAGCTTTGTCCCCGCCTGCGCCTGTCTCTGCGTTGGTACGCTCCGTTTGTAGTTTGTCCTTGTCCGTCGGCGTGCGTGCCGGGCGGTTCTGGACAGGCGCGGAGGGAGTCGGATCTCCTTCCCCGTCTTCTTCTCGGATGTCCGGGTTGGTTCTGCAGGACAGAGAGGGATGCAGCGGTCCAGGAGGGGGCCCCTCTGTGTCTGAGCTCAGGGACATCCGGTTGGACCCCCCCTCACTGCTGGACCGGGACAGCGCAGCAGGAGGGTTCTCCTGGGTTCTGTCATGGTTTTGGCCTGAGAACACAAATCAGAGTTGATTATGCATGTCGCAATAATCAATATCAAATAATCACGATTTGTTGTTTTTCTTTTTTTCTCTGTTTCTACTAAAAACTGGATGATAAAAGTTTCATCAGAATTAAGGAGCTTTTGACTTAAACAATCTCCTATATCTCGTTAAAATGTTACTTTTTTCTCACTTCAAATGTACTAAGATATTTGCACCAGAAACCAGACCAAAAATACTTTTAAAATTTTGTTTTTGCAGTGTATAAATGAAATAGTGCTGAAAAATGAGATCCAGACCTCTTCCAATCTTAGATCAGCTCTTATTAATAATGCATTTCAGACACATTTTTTAAAGCCTAACTGGTCTGATGTTACTTTAAAGAATCAACACTTGAGTCGCCTTTTTACCAAGTTTTTTACTATTTGACTAATATCTTTGAAGGCTGCGTTTTACTTTCACTTGAGTAAAAATATGTTGAAGTACTGTTACTCTTTCTTTAGTTATTTGTTTCTGTCCAAACTCTCTGCTGACTGGCGTTTCCCACCTTGGTTCTGGTTCTTCTCCCGGTTCTGGCTCTTCTCCTGGCTTCTTGCTGCTACAGGTGTGCGTGGGACCACCATGGCAGGCAGGTAGACCTCCTGGTTGGACAGCTTGTTGTTGGATTTGATGACTGCTCCTCCTCTGCTGCTCGTCTTCGCTCCTCCTCTTCCTCTCCCCTCAGCTGGCCGGCCTCTCGGCCCGTTGACCTCCCTCTGCCTCTGATGTCCGTTCCTGTCTTTGTCCTTCGCCTTGTCTTCACACAGCCGTCCCCCTCTCCGGTCCGTACCGTTGCCCCTGACCTCTCCCAGGTTCTTCTCCTTCATCGCTCCTCTCCCTCCTCCTCCTCTCCCGCCTCCCCCGGCTCTCCGCTGACTCCTCGGCGTGCTGCAGGGTTGCGTGGCTGTGGACGTCGACCGTTCTCGTGGTCGGACCCGTGCGTCTGCGGCTGAGGCGGCGGCCTGCGCGTTGTTTCTGGTGTTTGAGGCGCCGGCAGTGGGCGGTTTTGGTGCCGGCCGGCGCTGAGCTGTGGGCCGGACTTTGTCCTCTGGTTTAGGCTTGGCATCTTGAGGTGCAGGATCTCCTGAACGCAGACAGAAAAAAAGAAAACATCAGATTATGTGTTACTCAACCTGCAGAACAGAAAACAGGCAGATTATACATGTTGTAAGAAGATTAGTCTGGACCGGTGCTGCAGGAACTTTTCTTTTTCTTTACATGTTCTTACTCAACTCTAAACCGTAAGGCTTAACAGCTTCCTGTCTGAAGCTGAGAGCCTGACTGCTAAAGGAAACAGCTAACAAAGAATCCTTAATGTTGACCGGACTGTCACTTAATCACAGCAATCATAGAAAAGGTGCTAAAGTACTGTCCATGAAATAACCTGCCATTATCTCTGAAAAACTTCGATATCCTGGGTGCAACAAAAACCGCTGCAGTGTTTGTAGCAACCTTTACATGATGGCTGCACCCTTCAAACGCTTGTTGCACCCTTGACATGTTGGTTGTACCTTTGGCTTGAACCCCTGACACGTCTGTGTTTGTTGTACCTGTGATGTGTGGGGAGGAAGAGTGGGAGTCCTTCCAGCTGTCCTTCTTACCCAAAGAGTTGTTGTTGATGGAGTCCTGAAAAGAAACAACATATTGAGAGAAAGACCATCAAAGATCATCCATCCATCCATCCACCCATCACCCATCCATCCACCATCCACCCATCCACCCACCCACCCATCCATCCACCCATCCATCCATCCATCCACCCATCACCCATCCATCCATCCACCCATCCACACATACATCCATCCATCCACCCACCCATCCATCCATCCATCCACCCACACATACACCCACACATCCATCCATCCATCCATCCATCCATCCATCCATCCATCCATCCCCCATCCATTCATCCAGCCAGCCATCTTGAAATGGCTGGATGAAAACTCTGATGTTTTGACCAAACCAGAACCAGAATATCTCCAAAATAAACAATGAATTTGCTCTGCTGGTCTCACACCTCGTTACCATGGTTACCGCATTAACTCTGAGCAAACAGTCTGTCAGACCCAAACCTCTAAAAATAAATATTTCAACTTTCATCACGAAATACATGCCGTTTCTCTTTTCTGACCTCAAACGGACCAGAGACATTTTCGTTCATCCCTTTAAGTTCTTTCAGTTTCTCTAAATATAAACGCCCGACCCAGTAAGGCCCGGGAAACTCCCCAGGTTTAAAAGAAACTACACCAATAGATAAAGACGATCACTCACATCACAGGTCAGATCGCAGACTGAAGCTCTTTCAAGGGATTTCTACACCAGAACAGATTTAAAAATCATACATATCTTTCATCATTTTTTTTTTCATTTTTGCTATTTTTGTCTTTGGTTTGTTGGTCGATTTCTGGACGTTTATGTCATTTTATGGTTATTCTGCATTTCTGTTTTTCAGCAGTTTGACACTTGTGGTCTTTTTTATTTCAGTTCAGGAGACTTTGTGAGTGTTTTCCATCAATGTTCTTTTCAGCAAGAAATAAGAGTTTGTTTTAAGTGAATAATTCTTGAATATTAGTTTCTCTGGCAGATTATTTTACTTTAACATGAAAAAATGTCTGTTATATGTTATATGTCTGCCAATGGAACTTGTTTTTTTTCATCAATATTAAGGAATTTTTTACTTAAAACAAAATCCTACATTGTTACTTGTAAGTTAGTTCTGTTTTATTTCAAGTATACTAATATATTTGCTCTATAAAAGAGAGCAAAAATATTTGAGTAAGATTTTGTTTTTGCCGTGTGCTTCCTCAGCATGGAGAATCAGAACCACTACTGGACTCGTGACTCGCTGCGTTTTCCAGCTGATAAATCTCAGAAGCGGAGAGGCAACGATCAGAAGGAGCCCAGATCTCCTGTCTGACAGCGAGCCGCTGAACTGAAACAGACCCAACTAATCGATGAAGCGTCCTGTTACGCCGACTCAGCACGTCCTTCCCTGATCCGCTGGCAGCCGTCAGAACCTGCAGAGTGGAGATCTTAAATGGATTTATTAGGGTGTTATTTGTTAGGAACAAGGTTGCCTCTTGATCCTCCTCTTCCTCTCCAGCAGGACAGATCAGGAAAGTATCTCCTGGTGTTTCTGAACCTACAGATTAATTTGACCGAATCTTCTGTCGATTTAAGGATTTTATGTTATTTTCCCAACCTAAACTTAGGTAAATCCTGGTTGGTACAAACAACTTAATTGAAAAACTGCGATTAATAATTTTTTTAAAGTCAATATGATGGGAGAATCAAAGAAAAAATGGAGATGAAAAAGAAACTAAAATAATGATAAAAAGTTAGAAATTATTAAGTTCAGGAATAATGAGTCAAAATAATAGAAAAAAAAATCAAAATGGCAAACTTATAAAAATTAAGTAAGAAAAAAGTTTAATTGTTGAGGAAAATTAAAAAGTAATAATAAAGTTGAAATAATAAGAAAAATTAAGAAAAGCCCAAGGAAACGTTTTTTTTCTTTTGATTTTCTAACCCTTATCGTTTTATCATTTCAAAGAAATGAGAAAAATATTCAAATGAGAAAAAAAGACAAACTAATGAAAACAAATTAAGAAAGGATGAGAAAAAGTCAAACGATCAACAAAAGCTTGAAAATACAAATTTAGAAGAATTAGATAAACAAATAAATGATGAAAAAAGTCCAAATGAGAAAAAAGGCAAAATTATCAGAAAAGGTTGAAATAATGAGGAAACTTTGACATGATAAAATAATCCAAATTATGAGAAAAAAGTTGGAAAAATATTGCGATAATTCCACCTTCTTTCAAGATATTTCCACTTCACTCTTAAAATTTTTGATTTAAAAACAGCAAAAAAGTTTTTTCTTATTTCAACTTCATCTTGAAAACTAAAGAAAACGTTCACCATTTTCTTCCTCCTGGTGAACTATAATCTAATTTTGAAGAAAAATAAATCTGATTTGTAATTATTTAGTGCTCCTTAAAGCTTTGAAGCCTTTAAGGAGCATCAGGTTCTGGTAAGGATGGCTGGACTGGTCTGAACCGACCCAGTAAACAGAAAGAGGCTCGTTTAAGGAGGAACTCCAGAACTCACTGCTGCTGCTGAGGATGATGACGATGCTCTGCCCGAGGGATCAGACTGAAATACTGCAGCATCAGCAGCCGAACAGCGCCGAATACAGACAGACTGAAAAAAGGGCTGCTTCATTTCTGAAAGCATCACCTTCCTGTATTTCTATGATCACTGTGAGTTAAAATGTGGGTTTTATGGGATGGGAAGCCCCGGTTTTATCCCATTCTGAGTAGTGAGAGCTGGAGGCCATCTTGTTTTCCTTTCACTTTGAATCACTGCTGACACTCTGAAGCTGCATGCTCCACTAGCTGTCTTATAACTAAGACTAGGTAACTAAATCTTTAGTTTTTTAAGATTTAAGTTTTGAAAAATCTGGATTTTTTTTTTTTTGCTAGCGTGCTCAGAGCCGCCATCTTGTTTTTCTATTTATTTGGATTCTGAGCTCAGGTACAACAGAATACTAGGGCCAGACTACAATTTTATATCTTTAATTACAAGAATACAGTAAGAAAAAATGCCAGTTTTATGAGAACTGCAACATAAATAATAAAAAATTAGACTGAGGAAACTCTTCTAAAGTTATATGTTGGGACTAGTTTAACGAATTAATGAAATTAAATAAAATCTTCATTTATTTTGAACAAGTAAACTCTCAAGAGAAAAAGTTAAATAATTAAGAAGAAAATATACCATAACAATAATCAAACATAAAAAAAATTACACCTTCATATCCAGTTTGAATAGCAGGAGGAAGAAGGCAAGGCTTATTAAATTCTATCCAAATATGTCCCACATTTTCCATATTTACATATATAATATCTACTTATGTTACAATACACAGATATGAAAATATTTAATCTTTTAACACAGCATCAAATTTTTATCAGTAGCAGGATTTTGAAACGATTTCAAACAAACTGAGCTGGTCACCTCAGATCCTGATAACTCTTTTCTCACTAAAACAACTTTTATCTTATAATTTTTATGTTCTTTTGGTAAAATTGCATCTTTTTTCTACTAATTTTCTGATAAACAAAAATTCTCGTAGACTGGCCTGATACTCTACTTATGTTACAATAAGTAATAAGTAATAAGTAGCCTGGCCTGATACTTTGTTGTGCAACTCACAGAAGGAATGTTTGAAATAAAAGCCAAGTTTTGAAAATATTTTCTGAAATTTTGTTTTAAGAAAGCAAAAAAAGTAAAATAATTGATTAAAATCCAAAATCATTTATAGTTTGAAAATATCATCGCAACGCAAAAATACAAAATCTTACGGCATTTTTTCAAATTTCTCATACAAATATCTTATACTGGCTCCACTGGAAAATTATTTTAGTTATTTAAGACATTTACTGAAAATACTTCCTCGATCTTGCTAAAAAATTACTTTTAAATTAGTTTTGACTTATTTCAAGTGTACTAAGATATTTGTAAAAGAAACTAGACCAAAACTACTTGGTAAGAATTGGTTCTTTTGCAGTTTACAAGCTTTCCGCTCCTTCAGACTAGCTCGCAGCGATTAGCAGGCACCTGGTGGAACTGTACATCTCCTGAGCTCATTATACAAAGAAACACTTCTCAAAGATACACTGGGGAAAACGTTGTTCGAGGCTTAATGGAGGAGTGATGTGATGACCTGATGAAGGCGGCGTTTTTGAAAGAGCAGGAGCTTCTTAAAGAGACAGAAGTCCAATTTCAAGGCGTTAAATTGCAATGTCAGTTTTCTTTTAAAGATGACCTATTATGCTTCCTGGAACATGTTAGGATATGTTTGTGGGCTACACAAAACATATTCATTACATTTTTGCACAGTCTGCTGTTAGACTATTTTGAGCTGTTTTAGGGCCTCTTCTAACTTCCAATCCAAATAAGCTGCTGCTGGCCACAACCCCTCAGTTATTTTCACACTCGTATGTGAACATAGCCCCAAACAGATGCAAATTATACAATTGCAGAAGTGCTTTTCAATGATGGCCCTGCACAACCAACAAAAACGCAGCAAGTGGTTCCTGGATGGCATGTAAACAACAAAACTCTTGTCTTTTCCACCAGCCATTGTACAACGCGTACAGCAGTAAAACCAGCTGAACAAACCTCCTGGACCTCCAACTGAGTTGCTAGGTTACGGGCAGAACTCTGCTGGGGTTGCTAGGTAACCAGCTGACTGTGATGTTACATTCCGAAGGTTTTTGAAACGGCTCATTTTCAAGACACCTGGCTGGGTAGTTTTTTAAATGATTGCGCTGATTTTAGAAGCACCAGAGACCCAAATGGAAGTGTAAAATAATAATAGGTTCTCTTTAAATTATTTGATATTTACAGCATTTTCAAAACAAGTGAAGGTAACACGGTTACTTGATTGTGCTATAAAATGATTTTATATGCCTGGAATAATACCACCCCTTTAAAGATGCAAGTTATGATTTCTTTTTAAGATTCTAAGCTTTATTTTTAAAGGGGTGTGGACTCTTTTCAGAGCCTCTGCCTGGGTCTGGCTGGTTCTGAACCAGACGTGCCTCCTATCTCTGTAAACACCTCGAGACGATGAGCTAAATCTGATCTTCTACTGCTCTGGAGTCAGCAGTCCAGACGTGTTTTCTTTCCCAGAATCGGCACTATTTATCATGATTGCAACTGAATATTTTCCCAAGATGGCAGAGCAGCAGCAGCAGCCGGGACGAACACGGCCAGGCGTCCTTCGATGAATCCCTTCACCCTGATCCACTCTGACTCCTTCAGTCCTGGAACCGATCAGGAACATTCATCATCCCGGGAGACGGGATGTGACCCGAATGACACACTCGATTACACACAGATGCTCTCTCTCACACACACACAGTCACCCAGTTATCGGCCGACCTCTGGGTGGGTCCGCCTGGTCCGATCGGACGTACCTGGGTGCCAGCTTGTGGGAGCTGTGGGAACAGATTCAGGCTGGTCGGTCTCTTTGGTCGGTATTTATCCATGACAGCGCAGGTGGATCCTCTGTCGACAGGCGGCAGCTTCCTCCCTCCTCCTGCTCCTCCTTTATCAACCCACAGTCGGCGCTCCTCGGCTCGGACAAGGCCTCCCCCGCCCTCCTCTACCTCCCTGTCATCTCTTCTTCCTCCTTGGTCCTCTGAGCATCATTCAGCTCTGAGCTCCTTCTCTGGCCACGCCCCTCTTCCCCAACGATTGGCCCCTCACGCCGTCACATCACCTTCATCACCACAATGGAGAGGAAGAGGAAGAGGGAGAGGGAGAGGGATTGTGTTGAGTTGTGATGTAGGGAGTCAGGACTGAGATGAGCGAGAGAATCAGAGGGAGGAAGAGAATGAGAGGGAGGGAGGGAGGAAGTCAGAGGCAGCCAATCAGAGCGAAGCATGACATCATCAGCTGATCTGCCTTCAGGCTAATGAACATACAGAGAGTGACTCAGAGAAATACGATTAGACAGCAGGACAGGCGGACAAAGGCAACGGCCAGTCAGAAAAGCAGTCGGCAAACTGATGACTGGGAACCAGTCTGCCAGTCTCTCTCAACCCAGTTCAGCTAAATACAAACCCAGTCGCCAATTGGGAAAAGGTCTGACGACTGGAAACAGTCATCCATCTGAAAACAGTCAGCAAACAGGCTGATAACTGGTAAAGAGACAGTCAATAAGACAGAAAACCAGTTTAAATAGACATAAAACCAGTGACCAGTGAGGAACCAGCCTGTCAATCAGACGGTAAACCAGTTTAAACATAAAACCAGAGGAACCAGTCAGACAGAAAACCAGTTTAAAGGAGCAGTATTTGTGTAAACTCCACTTTTTTAATCTTTAAATCATGTTGTAATGTTATTCCCTAATCCAAAACAAACCTGGAGCGTTGCTTTGTTTCTAAGGTATGTTTGACAAATTCTTTAATTTCAAAGGCAACCATTCAAAATGACATGTTAGTCATGTCATTTTGAATGTTAGTTCAAAATGACTGGATGGAGCTGCATATCCTCCTCAGAGCTGCTGTTTCCAAGCTACCCCAAGCTTCTGCCTCACAGAAGCCCATGACTCAGCTCCTTAAGACTAGCCAGCAGCAATTAGCAAACACCTGGTGAAACTTTGCACCTGTAGAGCTCTTTATATGTCAGTACAACACTGGTAAAAATGTTATAGGGTTAATATAGGAGCCATGTTGTGATAACTTTCTGAAGGCACAGTTTCAGAAAGAGCAGCTTTTAAAGTGACAGGTCCAATTTCAAGGCATTAAATCAGGACGTACAATTTCTTCCAAGTCATATTTGATAGGCTACTAACTTAACGATTTAAGTTAGTAGCCTGTGTTGTAAAATTGCACTGTCTGGAAAGTATATAATACTCTCCCTTTAAGAGGCAGCTTGGTTAGTGGGTGACTATCAGAACCCTTTTAGGAGTTTTCTATTTCAGTCAGTATTTCGTGAAAGATATCGTCTTGCAAACACTTTGATATTAGCTTGGTAAAAACCAACCACTTGTTTTAACTCCCTTCGTACAGAAAATCTGGGTTTAGTTGCGGTTTTAGCCCCTAACGTTTGGCCATGACGTACATAACGCGGCAGTTCGACGCCATGAACTTACCGGAAATGGTCGCGCTGTAAACAACCGTCCTCCACTGCGAAGAGAGAAGTACCAGCTGAAAAACATGACTTAATGTTAATTCAAAAATGTGGCTAACACGGACCGAACTGTTTCGTTCACTTCCTTCGCTAAACTACTTCTGTTTTTGACAACAATAGGAAAGGAAACGTGAAAGTGTGAATTACCGCCACCTAGCGGTATGGGATGTTTCATGATTTAATTTTTAATATCGTCTCCTTTCTAAATAATAAACAAATAATAAAGTTGTTAGTTCTTTTTTTTATGAATTATCTTTTCGCATTAAGAAAGAGGACATTTTTATTTATTTATTTTGCAAACTCACATTTGGAAAAAATGACTAAGATTATCATTTTAGGAAGGTGACAACATCTATCTACAGGCAAAATACAATTTAAAAACAGCACAGAAAATAAACATCATGGTTCACAACTTCTATTTGCAATATTTGGCCCTGAGAAATCCAAGTCAATGAGAGAAATTCCACACAGAGCAGAGGAGATGAATATCTAGTTGAAATGTGTAGGGAAACAAAACTTTTACAAGTTTAGACTTTGTTGTTTTTAATTTGCTCTTCCGACTGCATTCTTGTCTTAATTTTTTACTTTTTTTGGTATTTATTTTTGAGTGTCATGTTTGTTTTAGGCGACTATGGAGCAACAAGATTAAACGTTATATTTAAATTAAAACAATTTTGTGAATACAAAGTATGAATTTCTAATATTTTATTGTATTCAGACTATAAAAACAGCTGTTTTTTTTTAAGTCTCCCTTCTGATTACATTTCTAGTGATTCCCACTGACCATACTAGTGAACCCAAATAAAACCCTCAATCAAAACTTAGAATCAACACACATACAGTTGAGTGCTTTATATATTTTATATACAAACAGATAAATTAGAACAAGAAATCATTTTACTCTATAGAGTCAGGTTGCACAAAAAGATGCAACTGTTCACCTTCATGTTTCCCGGCCTGCAGAACAACTACAGGGTCTGGCTGAGTTCTATAACTGCTGGCAAAAATATCAGCTATTCCTAAAATAGTCACCTTTTAATATTTACATATAAACAAAGAGTTCCCAATAACACAATAGAGTGAAGTGGATTTAAACGTTCAACAACAGATTCATCCAGAAACAAGAAGTCAGTTAAGTGCAACATCGGGTTCAGGCAGCAGGACGAAGTTCTGCTGATGAGTCTGTTAGAAACTCTAATTTATATAACTGACATTAAATGGGCTCCAAGGAAGGAGTGTGCAAACGCTTTGCAACAAGGGTCAGATCACAAAGTTGAAAGTATTGATGAGTCGTGTTGTTTTTCCAACTTAAGAACGAGTAATAAATTATACATGCATTATTTAATGAAGCAAAGACACATTTTCTTTGTGTTACTAAAAGAAAACTTAAATTACTAACTTTGTTGGGTAATTTTTTTTAGTTTATTTGGTTTAAAATATCTTTTAGTCAATTGCCTGCAACAAAAATGAGATTGTTCTTTAAAATTAGCTAGTTTAATATTAATATTAATGTGCTTTAATTTTTAAAACTAATAATTAAAACTCAAAGAAGTTTGCTAAAAAAAAGAATTAAATGTGTCACTAAAACTCTCAAGCTAAAAATTACAAAAATGGAGGGCCACATTCAATGTTTAAGAATCATTTTTAAAAAAAAATTATTCAAAAAATAAATATTTTTTTGGAATAAAAATTGTATTCAGAAAACAAATACTTCTTTGAAATTTTTTTTTTTTTTAAAAAGTAGTTTCTAAAAATTATGTTTCAGAAATAATTTTCTGGAAAATTATTTCAGAAAAAAAAATAAATAAAAATAATTTAATTATTAATTTTCATTCAATATTTTCAGAAATAATTTTTCAGAATAACTTCTGAAGTTCTGATAACTAAAGTTTCTCATCAAAAACAATTACAAAGGTTGAAATCTGATCTTTTAAAATACAGAATATTAAATTATGTTATTCCATTTTGTGGCAGCAGATGAGTGGAAATTTTTGTTTGATTTTTTTTCATATTTTAACTAATTAATATTTTTTTTAGAGGGTCTGACGACACCTGAACCAGATGTCAAACACATCACACTCACAACTGAATATGAAGCCTCTGCAGACCTGGACGGTGCTCATCCTGAATGCTTTGATTACATTGTAAAAAAAATTTAAACCCTTTAAATTGTTGCTGAGTTTTCAGACTGGATCAAACTGTTACAAGGGGAGGATAAACATAAACCTGGATCACAGGAGACAGTCCTTATGCTGTCAGAAGGATCGAATGATTTCCACCTTTAAATGAAGTCCATGATCAGAGAGCCACTCTGATCTGATGAAATCCTTAGAAAACAAAAGCTGGAGCTGTATAAAATAACACATAACTCATCTTACGTACATTAAATGGCCTCAAATAAGGTTTTTAGACCAGACAGCAGTCTGCAGTTTCTGTCTTGGTTTGGGTTAACTGGGGTTTTAATGTGCTGTTCCTCTTCCATTCGTTGCATCATGTGCCTCCAGATCCAAAGGAGCGTTCCTTAGTTTCCAACTGGATGGAGGAAATATACAGATTGTTCTCAGAAACCGCATCTGACGAGACAAGAGCGAAAATGATCAGTTTATGCACAAAACAAGTTGGAGATGTGTCTATAATAAAGAAATACAGTTAAAGTTCTGCCCTGTTTCATATGGATTTGATTTGAGTTCTCCACACCAGGAGAAATATAGAGCACTGTCATTTGTTGACAACTGACATAAACTGAACTGATGTGGAAAAAAAATAATCACATCAGTTTGAAAGACCAATAAATAATATGTATTCAATAATATTTTAACAGTTTGTTTTTGGGTTTTATTCTGGCACAACCGTACCTTTAAGAACATCCATGACCCGGATTTGGCCCAAAATGAAAATGAGGTTGAAAGCCCAACAAGTCAGCGAAATAAAACTGAACTAAAATGAAAAACCCCAAACTATTAAAACCGTGGTAACTACCTTGTCTGTCCACTTAATGTCAGACAATGTTGCGCTGCTGCTGCCGTCTCCTCCTCCATCCTCTCTTCGTCCACCTCCTCCTGCATCCTCTCCTTCTCATCCTCCTCCGTCGCCATCAGGCAGGACAGACGTTCTCTCCGTCTTTGGCTTCGCCGCCCCTTGTGGGCGACGCCTTTCCTTCTCGGGGGCAGCGAGGACGGACTGGCGGACGGTGAGGGGCAGGAGGAGGAGGGAGATCCGGGTTTGGATCGAGGTGCAGGGCTTTGTGGCGGGCTGGAGGCAGGAGAGGACGGCCGGCCCGAGGAGGTGCAGTGATCCTGGAACGGCCGATGAAGCGATGCGTTGTCCTGGTCCGGAACCGGCGCCGAAGTGGAGGAATCTGGAGCCATCAGGCAGACGGCTGCTTTGATGTCGGCGAGAACTCTGGGAGGAGAATCTGGGAGACAGGAGAGAATAATCTGAGTTTAGACCATTTGAAAACATTTTCCACGTCTGAGGAAGAAAACTTTACTGTACCGGGTCCGCTGCTGGTCTGAGACTCGTCTGTCATCGGTGGCTCTGCTTCCTCCTGGATCGTCGGTACCGATGCCAGTAGGCCTAGAACACAGACATGTTATTTAATTAAAGATGACCTATTATGTTTCATTAAACAGGTTATGATATTTATTAAATTTTTTGCACAGAATTTAATACTTCGATAATTAGATCTTAGTCTAGTTAGATCTGCCTATTTTTGAGCTGTTTTAGAGACTCCTGTCACTTTTAATCACACATGAAAAAGGCTTCAAAAAGAGGCATAATTTTACAAGGGTTTAGCTTTGAAAAACATTAGTAGAGCCTCCTGCACAACCAAAATAATGCAGCAAGTGGTTTCTGGATGATGAGTCAACAACAAAAAACATCCTTTTTTCAAAAGACAGCCATTGTATAGCACATACAGTAATAAAACAGCTGACCAAACATGCTGGAGCTCAACTTGAGTTGCTAGGTAACGGACAAAACTCTGCTGCAGTTGCTTGGTAACACGCAGTGTGACTCAACAATTGGGAGGCTTTTGAAACGGCTCATTTTTCAGACACCAAAATACATTAACTTATTGCAAAAAACACAACGAAATGTTTTTTTAGATGCTTCATAGAAGTAGTTGAGACCCAAAGGATTATAAAGCACGCTAAAAGTCAGTTTTGCATAATAGGTCCCATTTAAACCTCCTGCTGTTTAATCTACAGTCAGAGTATCTCTGTAAAGCAAACCTTCAAATTCTGATACAAAGACATTTAGGACTTTGTAGGCTATGGAACAAAAAACAGTTAAAAGAAATTTTGGAGAATTTTATGCTTTTCTTTATTACGGAAAATGTGTGATAATTTTTGGTCTATAGTGATTTAGAAATCCTCCATCTACAAGATGCTCTTTTTGTTTCATTAAAATATTTTGAAGTTAAAGGAAAAAGGTAACATTTCATTGGCCTCAAATACCTTCAGCTTGATTTCAGCCCACAAGCCAAATAGTTTGGACGCCACCAGTTTAAACATCTCCCAGCTCCTCCCTTTAGGGGGCGCCACAGCAGGTCAGTACTGTACTTACTGAGTCCCCTGTAATGGGACAGCTGCTGGTAAACTTGCTTCATGCGCTCGATGTTGAGTCGGCTGCCCTCTGCGTGGTTTATCATCGGTTTGGGGTAATCCACTCCCACCACGCAGTTCACCGCCTTCTGCAGAGACTCCGGGGCGTTCCACGGCTCGTAGATGTAGCGGTTCGGAAAGTCCTTCAGGATGGGAATGTAACGCCTGCAGGACGAATCAGTATGTCAAGATTAGACATTTTATTAAAATAAGCAAAAACAGTACTTTTACTATTAACATCTGGGCCGTCGCTGGCATGTCGACTAATACGCACTTACTCCATTCGGTATGATGTTTATCTTTTCTATAAGAAAATAGATAAATGCTTATTATAGCTTGAAATGCTAGCGTTAGCATGTGAGCCTGTTGACCATCAAGTACAAAAAGGACTGTAATCCCCAAACTAAAATTAGCTAAATTGCTAATGCTGTCATCGGCATCTGGGGTATCATTCGTATGTTGACCAACATTGATTTACTCCATTCAGAATTAGCTTTCCTATCAAAATGAGCTAACAATTTAATTTTAGCTAAAATACCACCATTACCATGTTGACTATAATTAACATACTCCATCTAGTGTAAAAGAAAAATAAACTTTTCTATCAAAATTAGCTAGAATACTAATTTTGGCTAAAATATCACTAGCATGTTGATTAACATTGGTTAACTCCATTCTCTACTAGCCTCCAATGCACTTGCATTGCAACAGCAGATCCCAATAATATAACTGTTAAACATTGTCCGACCCTAATTTCCAGAATCTTCATCATGGACCAAAGTCTTCCTGCAACATTACGTCAGCTATGCATCCGTTTGCGTTTTTACAGTGTAATCCAATGTAGCCTAGCCTACATTTTTGCTGCTTTCTGCTTTTGTAGTTTACGTTTCCATCAATTTATCAAATTTATCATCTGAGAGAATTTGTCCTTTAACGTGATCCGGTACCGTTTGCTGGTGCACAGCTCGAGCTGAGTGCTGCAGAGCTGTGGTTTGAAATTAACCACACTTCCTGTAGTCAAGCAGTTGGTACAGGAAGTGCATCCTTCATAAACAGACAGAATGACACAACCTGAGCCGCACTGGCCATCTGAGATTGAAATCTGTCAGTTTGCTCTTGATTCGCTCTGTTCTTCGTCTGTAAACCAACATTCTTTGTTTTGAATTCAGCAAAACTACAAAAAATTAGGGTCAAATGCAGAAATGATGATAATCCATCAGTTTCTCCATTTGCTCTTCTCAGCAATTGTTTTATGCATGCATAACACCTTTTATTGTGAAAAGAAGAGAAATGTTCCATTTTCTAAGGTTTAAATATTAAATATGTGTTAGAATAAGTTTTATCAATTACTGTATTTTCCGGATTATAAGTCGCACCGGAGTATAAGTCGCATTTTTGTCGCACCAAGAACAGACATGTCATCTTGAAAGGCAATAAAAATAGAATAGAGGCAACAACAGGCTGAATAATTGTACGGT
>CAEGAD010030588.1:0-14851 GCA_903067055.1 Poeciliopsis paucimaculata
CTTTTTTTCCACTTTCTGGAAAAGTGGAAAATATATATATTCGTATATATATATTTGTATATATATATACACGAATATATATATATATATATATATATGTGTGTGTGTGTAGGTGTGCGTGTAGGGGTGCGTTTGCGTGGTGTGTGTGTGTGTGTAACAGGTTAGTTACATATATAGTAACATAGTTTAAAACATAGCAAGACTGCCAAGATCTATTTTAAAGTAAGATTTGGGAACTAAAATAATCATAGCATGGTCCTTCTTGATGTCAGTGCAGGTTTTCTTGTGTGCTGAACCAACAAAGAGGATTCATCTCTTGAATTTAAGGCAACAAATCTAATGTAGAGTATTAATGGTTCTGTAGGGGATGCAAACCTTATGGGATGTGAGGAAAAAAGGGACGGTGGTGGCTTTTCTCTTCTGTGCGTTAATGGCAGTGTCAGGGTGACATAACATAACTTTTGATTTATAAGGCTATTTGAAATGCTATCGCTCGCGGGGCTGTACCCATTGAGCGGGCAAGGAGGATCGCTGACAGCTCCCTGACTTGAGGACGGTGATACAGGGACATTTGGTGTGTCTATGTCGGCCTCAACCTTCTTATCTTTGTGCCCCGGATTTTTGTTCTGTCTTATATGATTTCTTTTCTTTTTGTTTGTTTACAATCTTCTGTATGTCTGTCATCCCTCTCTCATATTTGCATTTCATACATTTTGTTGTAATTTATTACAATAGCAAAGAATTGCAGCAAAGTAGAAACTCGTTGTCTTAAACTGGAGTGTTTAAGAGAATGAGTGTGGCGTTTTCACTGTGCTGGGAACCTTTAAATCTGATATTAAACAATCGTTTCCATCACCAAAAGTGAACCAGGTGGACAGCCTGATAAAGTCCCATTCTCTTACCTCTTGCCTTTCGTATTCTCAGTTTGCCAGTGAGCTTTAGGGCATTTTTCGACATTTTGAAATGTGAGATTAGGATGATTTAATGTGACATGTGGATAACCAGGTGGGGTATTGTTAGCAAAATGTGCAAAGGAATAACTGAAATAGGTGGGCGTGGGGTGTGCAACGTTGAGGTTCGGAGCAAGTGATGTGCACAGGTATGAGAGTAAGGGATTTAGAGACACACACCTGCTCAGCCCCCAGGACAAAAAGATAGAGCAAACAAAAGTGAAAACAATCCTTTAAGCACATTTTATATGCTTTATAGTCGCACTGTGTGCCTGTACTTGTGTTTCTAAGTGGGTGGATTGTTGTGTGAAGGTAATGTGTTCACTTGTCTGTAAATTCAGTTGTGTTTCCTGTGCATTTCTGCAAAAAGTTTAGTTGTTTGGGGGAATTCTAAAGGTCAACGTACAAGAAGCCTCACCGCGAGATGCAAAATCTCTTTAGCAGTTGAAAGACAGGCTCAGGCGGGGTCACCAATTGTCATGCGGTTCTGTTGACATACATGATACCTGTTTGTGAGCATGTGCACATTACCAAACACATTTTGTAAAGACAACTGCTGTAATGTGATAACTGCAAAATAGCAGGGGAAGACAATGCAAGGTGCAAGAATGTTTGACTTGGTGGGAACTTAGAAAGTACCATGAGTGCTGGGGAATTCCTGCACGAACAAAATCCCTGCTTCGTCAAACAGGCTTGGGTGTTAGATACGCAAGACAAAAGTTGCCACTGTACAAAAGCCGCATATGATTGACAAGGAAAGTAAATGGAGTATAGGATGACACAGGTATATTAGCAAATGAAAACAGATGCAATATGAATGTAACCTTTAAACAAAAACAATGAGAACATCCAAACTGATATCACAGCTGCCAGTCTGGCTCTTAAGTTTCTGAAACTGAATCGAATCTAATTGCCGTTGGGAGTTACCGAAGAGTTCTGCAACTATAATGTAGCTATCACTACTTGAGCGTCTGCTAACAATTTAAAATTGAATCAAATAAAAATTTGCTTAGGAATGGAGAACCACATCATAACATCTATTTGAAATTGTGGCAGCGAAATTGTGTATTTATCGCACCAATGCCAAACAGCTGATAGTGGAGGTGGTGCAAAGGTGTGGGATGACATCTTCTGCACTGGAAAAACAAACAATAAAAGGTATCTTGAGGAAATTCTGCAACCCTTGGCAAGTCTTTATTTCCTCAGTCTGGGATATTTATTTATTTTTTTTTTTTTTCTGGCCCCCACCAGTTTATTAGAGACTATACTTCCAAAATTTGGGAGTGTGCTTGCCCATAGTCCTAAACTCAAATCCATGGAACACTTATGGGATCAGCTTGAGTGTGCTTTTCAGGGTTGAGAGACCTACCAAACCACATTGGTGAACAAATGCTGGCTGAAGATGCCATCTGGCAACCGTGTGTGACCAAACTGGTGATCAGCATGAAAAGCAGGTGTCAAATTGTTGTGGCAGTTATTTTGGGCACTTCCAAGACTCCTATTTGTTAAATGAAGGAGCTGTTAAATTTGCAACCCCACATGAGTCTGCAGCAAAAGAAGATATTCAGTATTGGTAATGGCTGCCACTCCCACATACTAAAATCTCCTGCCCAACCCTCCAGTGTATTTTTCTCACAGACCTGTCATGTCAATATTCATGAAGAGATGAACAAGCTTTGCAACTTTTAAGATTTAAGTTGTTGTAACAGAAGACACTGTTACAACAGTTGACCAAATTACATTTTATTTTGTAGCAATATCAAAGAGAGCATACATTTATAGTACGATACAATCAAAGTCTCTTTATTGGCTGACATAAGTTGATATAAAAAGTGTACCAATATGGAGCAGTTTGACTGTATTGAAGTGTTGACAAGGGAGCAATCTGCACAGGCATGTGGTAATAGTGAACAGCTGATTACTGTCAGACAATGTGTGATTATGTGGTATGTGTCACAACAAAGAGAAAACTACTTTTTATAATGTTTCCCACGTCCTCTAGTTTGATGCCAAAGCACATTTGGTCTTTTAAAAAGGGTGAGTCCACATATAGATGTGATTCTCTAACATATTTCTAAAGAAAATAGTTAGTTTTGTCGATGATGCTTTCTTAATAACAAAAAGCTTGTTTTGAGTAGGTCAAAAGTTGGGTAAGAATGCACATCGGCAAAAAATTATTAAGCTGTTTCTCTGGCTTAAGCATAAATCTGTGGGAACAGGGAGAAGTTTCCCTGCAACAGTGAGTCATGCGGTGCACCATTTCTGTGGTTCAGCAAAATGCTCTGACTAAATCATCAGTCACCGATGAACCCAGAGATAAATCTTATTTTAACCTGATTTCACTGCCTGAAAAATCCCAACTTTATCAGTGGTGAAGCTGCTGACAGAGCTCAAATGATTTTGAAACAGCAATAACATAGTGGGAGAAACACAGAGTATTTTATAGATCTAACATGATCTTTGGTATGAGTGAATTATGTGTTGTTTAAATTTAAATCTCCAGCGTGATGGAAGCACTTTTTTTTTTACATTCATACAATGTGTTGTGCTATTTTACTGAAAATGCTGTTTAGGGTTTGTTGACAAAACAAATAAAACACAGTGGATAAATATGGTGAGTATGCTTTGCCGTGAGTCATGCCTGTCTGGGGCATCATGTTTCAGTCAGGTTAGCAATCCCTGCATGAATGTCTGCTTTCTCTGTGATTAATGTCCGTAGCACCTCACCTTAGTGACTAAATCAAGTCTCCTGATGTCAACTCCAAAACCAACTTCAACCCTAACTCTTCAGTTTGAAGCGTCCCAAAATCCTGAATCCTGTATTCATATCGCTGCTGTTATTTCTTTCTTTGAACATACAACCATGTTATCACCCTTGCTTCCTCTTCCCCCCTTTCCACTCCCTCCTTCTTTTTTTTTTTCAAAGCATGAGAACGGGGCTGCAGCGATTAAGGAATCCTAGCCTTGGCTAATCACCCTGGACTGGAGCACTTCCGCTGCACTGATTACCGAGGAAACCATTAAGTAGAAGAAAGTGGCTGGATCTTTCATCCTGGTCGGCCAGGCTCAGGGGAGGTCAGAAAGGGGTGTGTTTGATAGACCATTTACCCTTCCTGTTCTTATTATTCCAGCATTTCCTCTATCTGGACTCAACACAACTGAAGCAAGCGAACCCTTGGTCCGTCTTACCCGGCCTCCCAAGGGGCAGTAATCATTGCCATACTGGTATCTTGGCTCCTTTGGTACGCAAAAGACACACGTATGTGAATATCCATTTAAATTCCAATCAAATATTCACCTCACTCTTATTTTTTTTTTGACAGAGATATCTCAGATTTCTTTTCACGTGCTTCTTCCGTACTGCTACATTAGCACCAGTGACCCAGGAGGAAAAAACATAAATGAACTGGCATCCAAGTTATGCCATTTCCTCCTTCGTTTTCTATCTATATCTCAACAAGAAATACCCAGTGCATTTGTGAGCACCGAGGCCTCATGGGTGGGTACTGTCACAGATGGTGCTAATGACGTGTGCCCCAACAGAGGCAGCGCCCTTGTTCGCGCTAGACTTGTGACATATGCTCAGTCACAGGGTCATCAGCAGAGCACGGCAGCCTCCAGTGCCCAATAGACATCCCCGTGACCCTCTCGACCACAACAACAAAATAAAAGAGACAACCCTAAACAAACAAAAAAGCCCAGTTCTGCCTCTTTCTCGCTTTTCATTGTGTTTCAATCTGTTTCTTTCTCAATGCATCCTCCCTCCCTCCACCCACCACCGCCACTACAACCACCACCCTCCCGTTGCCTGTCTCTCCCAGTTACTTCTCCCTCCCTTATGTTGTTCATCCCTTTTCTGCCTTTTCCCCTAATGTCCCCACTGAGCCTAACTTGATGGATGACCCTTTGCTTTAGCGATTTGGGTCCCTACGGGGGCCCCCTCTTTCCTCTGTAGGAATCTGGGTATGGCAGAGTGACAGAGCAAGTTCAGACTGCCGTCGCCTGCCTCTGAGTGTAAGCGTGCACAGAAGAGATATCACAGAGATCTGTATAGAAGGGTGACAGGACGAATCAGCCGAGTAGAGTCTCACGGTCAGTAATAGGCAGAGCAACATCTCTGGTGTGTCATATAATGATCTCTTTCTGCAAATTTTTGTGTTCTCGTCCTATAATGCTGAACATATTTTACCAGACTTGTTACGATGTTTCAATTTTAAATGTACTTAAGGTTTTTTTTTGTGTTTTTTTTTAATGCTGGTTCATGGCAAAGGAAATTAATTTAGCATCTTATGAGTAGAAAATTTGTAAGTAGTTAGTCTTCTGTAAATTTTTAGGTGCTTTCCATAAACCTTAGTGCAATATTTTCTTACAATCCCCAAAGGTGACACCAGCTCAGAGCCATCTTAACAAAAAGCTAGCAAGCAGGGAAATTCCTTGAACATCGGGACAGGCAAAGGACCGCTGGTCGGCATTGTCACCAGTGTCACATAATCTTGTTAGTATTACTGTAACTTCTCAACAAATGGACAGTAGGTCTGAATAATCATCCAGAAATGCATTGTAAGGCGTAACGATACCACACAGGTCTTTTGTGCGAGTGCATTCCTTTAAAAAGTTGTAAAATTGCTGAAAGGTATAGCTGTAGACAAATTACAAGATTTCACAGAAGCCCCCTGGGGGACAACAATCTGGAATCTGTCGAAAGTGCAGGAGTAAAATCACCGTGTCATGTTTCGGTAACCAAGAGGATGTAACTATAGATGCCTTTTGTTCAAGATGAAGCAAGATGCCAGTTGTCTTAGTATTTGCAGAAGGAGGATGTATGGTTGATGAGTGCACTCGGAGACTCACTTTTCTATATACATGGATTAGCTAAAGGAGCAGATATTGTTCCACTTCTTCATTGTAACAAGCAATTACAAAAAGACACTCATACTGCATATATGCTCAGCAAGCAGGATTGGAAAGAAATCATAAACATAATTGTTTATTTGCTCTCCTTACCTAAATTATATGTTGACAGTTTTGTAGTTTCCCATTGAAGCAATTTGCATTTTCTCTTCAAGACAGGGCTGCACCAAAAAGAAACTAAAGGTTACAATCAGTGTCTTAAAAATACATATTTAAATATTTGGGGATTTTACTTGTTTTGTCACATTATCCAGACTGTGATATTACAGAACAGATATGCAGAAAAGAAATAACAAATAAAATAAATAAATTATTTTATTTAATTAATTTATTTTTTTACTTGTAGTGACAGAGAACTTGTTTTAAGAAAACAGAAAATTACAAATAAATGCTACAAAACCATGCTTCAATGACATACACACTGTCATTGAGGCACATGTGTGTATACTTAACTAGGGTCATGGATCTCAAGTTATCTTGTGGATCAAACATTAAAAAGTTTGGGAGCCACTAGTCTAAGCTGAACAATATAAACATTTCTGACCTTTTTAGATTTCAAGATTTTACTATCTGTTAAAACTCAATGCTGGATTATCGCTGAAAAGAAAATATTCTGCAGCTGAATTACTGCTGGATTTGTCATTAGCCGTATTATAGTGGTTTGCAAATGTAACCGGTCACAAACTTCAATGTGTTTCTCTTAGATTTATTTTGAATAGAGCCCACAATGTTTTTTGGAGAACATTTTATTTTCTCTAAAAACCAAAGTAGTGTTAAATTGTGAAGTGAAAGAACAATAATCACACCACAGTGTATGTGGAAAATGCTTCTACTTGCACAATTGTCACGAGAGGTTGTGTCATTTCTTGTAAGCTAATAAATGTAATTCTTTTTTGCATGTCCACTAATGTTTACAGAACTGGAAAAGTCAGCTCTATTAATAACGAATAATAAAGACGGAGAAAGACGCAATCTGCCGACAGCATAAAAGCATCTGCCTTGGTGGTCTTAATCGGACATCCTTTTGTTCCTTAACTAATGGGCACCATGTGAAGAACCCCCTGATTCACAGATGAAGCAGTAGGCCGAGGGAAGCAGAGGAAAGAAGACGTAAGAGATTTTAGCCTTTCAAAGGACTCGCATCCGGAGATAATCTGCGGCATCCTTAGATAGCTTATGTGCGCCAGCCTAGCTGTAATTAATGGCAGAGAAAATTGCAATAGTGACCCAGGGATGTTTGTGCCATCACCATGATGCTTGCATGAATCCACCTGCTTCGGTTTAATATTGATTTTCCCCCAACCTCCCCCAGAGAGTCAAACTCAAAAAAAAAGTTTTTATTTGCATACAAAGGCAACATTAATGAATGAAACATTATTAGAAAAATGTCATTTTCCAGAATGCAAAGCTGTGTTTTCAAGCACACATTACTCAGCTCTAGCCAATGTACTTAACGGAAAATCAAATAAACTTGCACAGCCTATCATTCTTAATTTTTATTACTATAAGTCTGTTCTCATGATGACTATAAAATGGATTCCTTACAGTTAACAGAACACTCCCCTCATCGCTGTGAGATGTGTGGGAATTCTTCTCCAACTCTGTGCCGTGCCGGCTCCAGTGTCCGACCTTGTCATTTTTCACCACCTCGCCGACACCACAGTGCAAAGACAGAGGATGTGTGGGTCTCTGTAAAAAGCACACCTGGCAAATAAGGAGACCTGCAGATCCACCCCTTCACCAGCCGACCTCACATCCTCTTCACTCATCCCCCAACTTCTCTTCTCTTCTTTTCTCTCCCCTACCCACTAACCCAGCTTCTTCCCGTCTTTCCACTCCAGGCCCCAAGGGGAGAGATGGATCCGTGTCTGGGATGGGTGATGTCACTTTTGGCAACCGGACTTTTTAAAGTTTAGAGAAGTGAACTGGAGGGGCTACGTTGTGTTGTTTATCATGCATGCCGACTTTCACAAATGTATGTGAGAGTGAAAATCATTTTTGTACACAGGCTTCATAGTGTATACAGCTCAGTGTGAATCAAATGGTTTTATCTGTTTGTTTGTTAGTGCAGTGTTGTAAGATGTTTTCCTCTTCTTGTTTTGCAGGCCCCAGGTTTTATGGGCTTTTCTTTTTTTCATTAGCTTGAGCAGTTGTGGTAATGACAGAGACACTGCGGAAAAATACAAACAAACAAAACTTAATGGAGACCAGGAAGGACATATGGTTCCAGAGGTGGGGATTAAGCTTTATTACGTGGGCCCAATGAGTTTAAACGGACTATTTAAATTTTCCAACATATATCACTTTCTAGAGAATGCATGATCTGTACTATGGTGTTGTAGAAAACTAATTTTCATTTTCAGTCACCTTTTTTGTTTGTTTGTTTTTACGTCACTTTAATGTTTGAGCTCATCAAATGAATTTCGGTATAGACAAATAAAACCTGGGCAAATTCTAAATCTAGTTTAAAATGACAATTTTATGCATTATAAGAAAAAAGTAGTCAAACAAATCCGATACTTGCTGAAAAGAAATATCCATATCTCTTGATCAAGTCATGTTAAAGAGTTTGGAGGCCTTGAGTTCTCGAACAGAAGCAATTTAATCAAATTGGTTTTACATACCTCTGTAGTTTACTGTGCTATAGCTGAAAAACTACATTTGACTGAATGTTTACAATTAATGTGCCTATAGCTTTAAACAGCTGTATGTTTGCATACCTAATACCCCCCCCTGCATTGACACACTTTTTTGTTCATTTCAAAGAGTTAGGCCTTAACCCTGTAAAGCTCGGTGGAGACACAGAAGGGAAGACAGCAGAGCACATGTCCCGAAAGTCAGTCTCAATGAAACAACTTGTCTCTCTTTCCTCAGTCCGCTTGTCATACTGCGCAAGCTACGCCGTAGTAGTTTACAGATTTTTAAAGTCTTGACATTGTCTCATCAATTACAGGACACTGATGTCACGGGGCTCTCCGAGTCTCTGTGAATACTTTAAGTATATGCAGTCAAAAGTCAGAGCCGTCAAAACATATTCTAAGCCCACATCTGACATACCCACTTCTTTTTTTTTTTTTTCCAGTATATCTACTAGACAGGGATGCATCGGCTTGTGTGTGATAATAAGAGAGAGAGTTTGGATGTGTCTGCCCCTACATTCTTGTTGTCAGATAAAAGCATGAGGAATGGTGAAAAAGGTAAAAAAGAAGGGCGTCACCCTGAACAGTTGTAGCTTCAGTTATCTGATCGATACCGTGCAATTACAGAGATTTATGTGGCTCAACATTCCAGGGTAAGTTGGTGCCGCAGCCACCTGTGGAAATATGATCTGCTTTTAACTCATCTAGCACAAGGTGGGAAGTCTAGGGAGCTGGCTGTTGGGGGGCTGGGGTGGGGAAGCTGAGCTGAGCTGTAGTACTGAAAGGCACACTTCATGGATCCAACCACACTGAAGCAGAGACATTTTACAGCACACATTCCAAAGACAGTGTATTATTATAGTTTAACTGTGTCTTTTGTTTGCACCACGTTTAAGAGGCATTTTAAAATGCAATGTTATGATTTATACAGGAGCGGCTAAAGCAAATGAGATGGATTAGCAGAGCTTGCCAACAGCTGATGGTGTCATCCAGGACATGTTGCAGTGAAACAACACTGCTGCTCCAATTCAGAGCTGTTAGCATGCCGCGACATTTAAGCGTAACAGACTTGAGACCGTCATACACCAACAGTCTCTTTAGATAAAGTCTTCTTCAGATTCGTTCACTGTCCAAATCGACTCTTTGAAGACGTTTGGATGATATGAGCTACGACAACTTTTGTCTTTTCTTTTGTGGTAAATAAAGCATTTGACTGAGCTGAATAACATACAGTGGAACAAAGGGCTTTCAGAACTCCTGTAATTATCAAAGAGGGTCCTGGATTATCCATTTGCAGTATAATAACAGATATTGTGCGCAGGTCCTGAGAAGGTAGTTTGTGAATGTTTGTGAAAACCAGCATTCTGAAGTTAAAGGTACGCAGGTTGTTGAGAGGTTTAAACTTTAAATCTTAATCTGCCAGGGGTATGAATCGTTTTGGGCTTAAATGTAAATCAAACTCCAAATGGTCCAACAGACAAATGACTCCATCTTGAACGAGTCTTGAGCTGTTTTGCAAAAACAAATGCGGATAAAATGTCATCCGTCTGACTTGCAGCACTGGTGGAGAGACAACCCCAAAAGACATGCAGCTTTACAATAAAAAGGGGGTTTGACAGAGTTTTGAGTTGTGACACTTCAAATTTAAATGCAAGCCAACCTTTTAAAAATTTCTAATTTGCAAAAGATTTTCAAAGACATGAAATATTTCCCCTTCGTTTCACAATTATGTGGGAATTTGGGGGGTAGAAATCATCTCTGTGCTTCTGATGTGACACACTGTACACTATGTTCCACCGAAGCATACAAGTGCACATTTCCATTGTTTCTTGGGGTTTTTCGAGTCCAGCTTATATAGTTGTGGGCAGATGAAAGATGTATTTATTTTTTGATGGCATCCATTGAGAGACAAAAACATAACAAAACAGTTTCTTATTGAAGCATGAGGATAAATGTTGGCTCAGTCTGCCCTGTTGCAACCAAAGCAATAAGCTATGCTCTGTATATGTTGGGACTCTGATTTAAGGTTTATCCACTTAGACACTACGCACAAGAGAGCAGTGATTATGTTCCAGTACATGTTAAACTCTGCTGGAATCCCACTGTTTCCATAGACAGAGATACTGAGCTGTGAAGGCATAAGTGTTTATTGAAAAACACTTAACATTTGTGCAGTTATATTCCATGTTTTCCACCCTTTACTTCTTCTTAAGGATACATTCAGAAGGAATAAGTGTCTTTTCCCACAAGCTGTCATGCAGTTTGTCTGCTTTGCTCTCTCAAAGTTGTCACTGCGAAGTGAGTGAGTTCAAACAGCATCGTTTTTGCTATGATATACTGTTTGTAATTCACTCCAAATAGATTCTGTCAAAGCGGTTTTTCTATGTAATTACCTGAAGTGTTCAAGCTTGCTAAGATTCATTTGCAAAAGGTCAAAACATCAGACGTGGCTGCAGTTCCAGGGGGAATTGTGGTCAGAGTAGTTTTACTTCCAATAAACAAAATGATTTGTCAGTGGGCTCTCGAGAGCCTATCTCCCCCAACAATAACTTATTTTCTTTTTATTTATCTCCAACTTAAAGTGGTTAATTATAAATAAAAAAAAAAGTTATGGGTGTGATCTCCAGTTTGAATGGGTTGGAGGTTAATAAGAAAAAAAATATCAGTTTCACTTCTCCAAGTGAAAATTTTCCAGGTCATAAATTATTGAAACGCTTTTGTGGGTCTGTCATATTAAAAGATTTCATCACACAATAGCATTGGTACATAATGACACAGCAGAGGTCTACCCTTTGCACACCTGGTAACTGTATATCTTATTCCAACCCCCACAACAGACAGAGATCCTTCATCACATTCAATGAAAGAATTTTGGTGTTTTGTGATATATTGTGTTTGAGTTTGTCCTGATGTGAACCCACCTGCGTGGCTGGGTCAGACATCATGTTAGCCTTGACCGCTGGCTGGGACTGTGGAGGAGCAGAGGAAGCTGGGATGCTCCCGGCCTGGGGGAGATCATCCCATGAGCTGAATGGAGCTGAAAAAATGCCACCACAGACAAACACCCTGCGAGCGATGAAACAGCTGCCCGTACATCTGAAATCCACACTGCACGTCCCTGCCATCCAACACAAAGGGAAGTTAATCCAAGGAGCTAAAGAAGAAGATGAGAGAAGGAAGAAAAAAGAAAAAAACAAACATTACAACAGTGTTACAGTATAGCCAAAAGGGGTTTCAGTGTAATGTCACAGAAATGCGTCACAGCACGGAATGATTTAAAATACTAACATCAGTTTCTTTTTTTTTTTTTCTTCTTCTTCTTTTTGTATCATCTAACAGGATTTATCCACATTCTTAAAAAAACACATGTAAGGTCAAGTATTGTATCAGTACCATGCAACCCTGAAGCATGTATAATTTCATTTTAAAGTATTTGTTCAAAATGAATTAAAGCTGTAAAGGATAAAGACAAGCAGCCATTTTAAAAATCACATTCATTTTTCATATCTCTTACTCCTAAACTTCCTATGTCTTCTTGTCAGAGCAATTTGAGTGATGATCCATTATACAGACTTTTAAAATCATCTCAGTCAAATTGAGTTGGGATTACATAGATTAACAAGAACATTTCCAGGATTTTTTTTTTGTTTGTTTTTGTTTAATTATTGCCATATTGATGAAAGAGGCAATTAAAATGTATTTACAATGTCATCGAAACATTTTTTGCCAATACATATGTGACTGTATACAGTTGGAGTGCCACAAACATAAACACTAGTATAAAACCTACCCATTATCAAATGCTACTTTCATAGACTGGTTACATTAAGCTGTGCAGTTGCTGCAATCATGTAAATATTTTCATATTAAGTTGTTGTTAAATAGTTCAAATATCAAAGTAAAATTCCCAACCACACTGGTTTAAGATTTGTTTATTCTTTTATTAAACAGAGTTAATCATTTTCAAAATAAATCACATTACAATATTTATTTTGCTGACAATAATCACAGCATTTATTTTTAATAAAGTTAGGTTAGACGATGTAAGTTGTGTTCACAGTAAATTACAACAAACTGTGATGGATTGTGAGAATATAAATTGTGGATACGCTCATTCCTCTTGGCTGTAAATCAGCTTAAAGTAACAAACAAACCTTTAGTTTAAAAAAAATCAGTTGCAGGTTTTCTCAACGTAAGTGGATGTTAACCACAATGCTTTAAAACCCCAAAATCTATAACTCTTGGCTGCTCTCTTTTTATATGGTCCAACAGACTGAATAAATGCAAGAACCCAAGAAAGGAGCAAAGACTGAAAAGAGACCTTGACCGGTTCAACATAAAGTGTCCTTAGTGGATGGTATAAAGGAAATAGACTGTAAAAAAGATTTCATTGAAACTAGGTTTAGCTACTGGAAAGGAAAAAATAACAAAATGTACATTCAGTGCTTGATACAACAGTTGTGTAATCGTATTATCATTAGTACTGATGTAACAAAAGTAAACTAAAAAAGACCATTTTAACAAAAACGATGTCCAGCCTGTTATTTAACATTTGTGTGCCGTTTTTTTATGAATTGCGGCAAATATTCCACGAGGTTCAGAATTACTGTAGGCTGGATGTTCATAGCCAATCTCAAATATGACCTATGCTGAAGACCACTAGATAAAATGACATGGAGTTATCACCGATGGGTGGTTATTATAATAAAGTGTGTGCACAAATATAGGCCCACTGGATAAATCTGTAAAGACACATATTTCCACTCAGTATGGCTTGTGGACTTGTTGCATGCACACGCCTTGACTGAACAGCGATGGAGGAATGCTTTGGTTTGGGGTCTCTTGACTGCTGTGTGCTACATCGGCCCTGTGAAGAACACCCACAATCCAGAGCGCTTCCTGCTCGGCAAGGGGTTTATGAAGTGAGGGAGCTTTTCCCTTTCTCCACATTCAGGCTGACGGCATTTAATATTTGTGCGTTCGGATCAACAACATCGGCTGACAATTGTCACTCTTGTACTTTCTAATAATTTGGGCACGCTCGGCAGGATATTAAGCAGGCTTACAGGCATGTGAGACGAAGCGATTTGAACCTACGTCGCGATGGAAGCCCTGCATGCGTGTGGGAATGTAATTGATTTATTTACTTTATGACAAGGATTCAAAGCAGGGCTGAGATTTGCTCACCGTAATGCGGATTCAGAGAGAGACACAGAGCCGTCGTGGGATGAAGGTGGGGGGAAGGTGGCTTCTCAGACTGTGGCGGGCCCTCGCAATAATTCAAAACCTTCCAAGAACGTTGATAAGCAGATCCCTGGAATGAAATCTTCCTCAGCACCCGGCTGGATCTGCCACTAATCGTTTTATTTACAGTCACTATAAAAGACGCCTCCATGTTAATGGTGCTCTGAAATAATAGGCAACTGAGGAACAATCGGTACAGTCCTAAGCGTATTCCCCCCTTCCATTTCCACATTAGGCTAATCGAGGCGAGGGGAAGGATATAAAGACATCAGTTGGATGAAACGAGTGTAATTGGGGAATAATGTAGTTAGTTTGGTCTAATCTTCTGCATAATATTAAAATGTTCCCAATGTGTTCCAGCTGCAAGAAATCTTCCTACTCCGAGGGAAACTCTGGACAGCACTGTTTGGAGCGAGACTGAGAAGGAGGTAGAGTGCAGATCAGAAGAAAAGAAAGCAAAAAGGGAAAAAGCTGTTACTAAGAGGCCTCTGCCTACATGTACAAGCCCTTCCTCTACTTTCTTCCTCGCATAGAAAAGCAACTCTTGCTCCCTGCTGCTGATGAACTAATTTGTTCTGGTGGCTTGTTAGTTGCCAAGCTTGGTTATGGTGCTGGTGAAATCAGGAGCAGTGGGGTCCAAAACTGTCAGCATGGGCTTCAGATGTTCATTTCCGCCAAGCTGTGTACAACCTGATACAGCCTGACTGGCAATGCATGGCTGTACGACAGCTGAAATGCGAGCTGGATGTCATGTTCTTTCAGAGTTAAGGGACATATTTTCACGGGACACGTTTAATGACCAGCGAGAAAATTAACGTCGCCGTTTTATCTATTTGCTTTTAAATTGGAACCAAGGCCAAGATGGGAATATTAAGTTTTCATTGCTCCTCAATATATAATTAGGGCTTTAAGTTGTAGTGTAAGCAATCACAACAGTAGCCTCACCGTGGAATTAAGGGAGAGGTTTTATTAGTCCCCCTTTGGCTTAGCCTTGTCTGTGATTTCAAGGCAAATGGAAAAAAAAAAAAAAAAAAAAAAAAACTACCTCTGAGGCGGCTTTTTAACTGGCGTTATTGGGCACGGAAAATTGTCATTAGACAGTGGACC
>CAEGAD010030595.1:0-46479 GCA_903067055.1 Poeciliopsis paucimaculata
GCAATGATTAGCATATCAAATGGAAAAGATCCTTCCCACCTTTTCCCCTGCAGGTCCTGTGATGTGTTCTGTCATGTTGACCTGAAGATATGAGGATAACAGGCTCAGCATCACTGGATGCTTTTGTTCATAGTTTACAACCCAACGACATTAGAAACTAAAACTGCAGAACTAAATGTACTGCAGAGCAAAAGGCCTCCTTACCATCAGCTCTGCTTTGTGTTTGATTGGAGGAAACATAGGAGGAGGCAGAGGAGGCAGGATGAAGACTTCACATTTCCGAGCCGGCCACTTGCTGCCTCTACTCACTGGAAATCCTATATGTACACAAGTGACATAAACACGTAAAATACTGCCGGAACATTATAGACTCCGAGAAAGACTTGTGGTCCATGTGAACCATGTGAAGCCAAATATCAGTTTAGAAAGTGTCGGCTGATCACCAATCTCCCAAAAGGGAGTCTGGGCTGATTTATCGTTGAACCCTTACTGGAGGAGTTCAGGGATTTTGCTACACTGACTAAGCAACAATGAGATGAGGTTCTGGGCACAGTGTTCACTTTTCACTTACGGGATGTTAAAGAGGAAGCTGCATGCGGGAGGCCAGAAAGTAACGTAGTCCATCCCAGAAGCAGCATCGTCAGCATCTCTTCTCTTCATGAAGCAGCAATCAGATGAGCACAACTTCAGAAATGAACCTTTGAAAATATAAACTCTCTTGAGACGTTCTGGGTTGTTACAACACAAACAATTCTGCCTGGACTCCACATGTTAGCTTCATTTGCAGCAGTGATTTCGCCACTTCCACAGGTTGAGAGTGTTATCAATCAGGTCATTTCAGGTTAAAGTCTCAGTATCATTATGTTAATTTGTAAAACTGCCTAATGGAAATAGATCAGCAAAATTATAGCCACCACCCAGGAGGTTCATTATGTGTACAGTGGAAGGAAGCTTTACGTTGTTGATTACGACTGTAAGGTATTCAGAATAGAATCAGAAATGAAAAAATTAAATAATACGTAGGGCTCCTTTCACTGGAATGAGAGACTGAAAAACAGACCAAACCTATAATCCAGTCTTCGACAAACTGAGTCAGGCAAAAGTCAAATCCATCAACTAACAGATCTCCCTTAAAGGACATTGAAATAGTCCAACATCAATCCACCCATTTCTTTTTATGCGTTGTTCTCAACCTCCTGTCAGTTGTGGCAGATAGCTGCTTGTACAGACCCATGTTCTGGTTCTGCTGAAGGTTTCTACCTGTCAACAGGGAGTTGTTCCCCTCCTGTGTTGCTACATGCATGTTCATTATGTGGGAACGCTGCAAAGTCACTAACACAACACAAGCGATTTTCTGTTGTCCCTAAACTCTGGTCCAGTATGAGGGAACGCTACAAGTCAACAACTCGATGGAACCCGATGGGTTTCCTAAGAAAGAAAACTTTCTAAACTCGTTTTAATAACAAACTGAGATTAATGCATTGATGGATAACTAGGATCAATGCATGGCTGAATTTAAATGATTTTTTTTTTTAACTTTGAGACATCTTTTGTGCAGTGCTGCTCTATGAATAGCTAAACAGAAACTTAATCTGAATAATTGAGCTGATTCAACAGAAATGTATAAAAATATCCATTTCATGAATAAAGTTAAGTTGTAAGCCAACAGCTGGTCATAAATCTTCACTCATCCCGTTTCTTGTGTTCCTCGTCTGGTCAGTATGTTGCAGTGGTTTGGTGTGCAACACTGGATAAGTGTTGAAAGTGATGAAAAGTATTTCAGGCAGTGTGTATATGAGAAAGGATGCACAGCAGGTGCATTTAGCGTTTTTCCACACAGCGGAGCTCCGTTCACACTAAGATGATCTCAGGAGGATGTAAAAGTTGCACCACTCTGCCTGCAATAATTCATCTCCTGCAGCCTGAAGCCCTTCCAGTACAACGCTGCTCTATGGCCAAAAATGTCTACAGTGCAAAAAGCCACACACACTAGGAAGAAATGCAAGAAAAACTTCAATAATCCAGAGAGATTAAGGAATTCAATCTGACACAATTTAAAGACTTTAAAAAAACAACTCCCTCCACTGAATAATCAATCAGAGGTGAACATGAGGGCATCCACCCTGATGAACTCTTATTTTAGCAGGTTCCCATGCACCGGTCCCTGCATGCCGTCTTACCTTGTCATGGAATCCTTTGGGACCTCGTCCTGCAGAGCTAGAGCACAATCTGCTAAGCTTGCACGCCTGAATCCGGCTCATCTCAATAAAGTGTGGAAATGCAGCACAGCCACCGGCAGAGCTCAGCAAAAAAACAAAAAAAAAAAATCCGATAATTACTTAAACACCGAGCCAAAGAGGAGCTTGCTCATCAAAGCTCAGAGCAGGGAGAAGTCACTGGCATCTTCTGTTAGCTGTCAGCCTGTCACTGCTGCAGCCAACAGATTTACTACAGAAGGATGGCAGGGAAAAAAAACAAAAAAAAAAACGCAAACCCTTTCACTTGTCAGGTTAGAGACAGACTATATGAGCTTTTCCAGATCTGAAAAACAGAAAACACAACAGAGGTACAACAATGTCCATGTTATGTTACAGTGCCATCACAATCAAACAGCAAGAAGCAGTGGGATAAAATGCCATGACTCAGTACGTCTTCCTCTCGTCAGTGAGCAGTTCAGAGCCTGTCCTGCTGTTCCCTGTGTGGCTGCAGCATTAAAAGCAGGTTCAGGTCCAGACTTCTTCACGCCACAGCATCCGAGTCAAGAACATTTTCACTTTGGCCTGGTGATGAAAGAACAAGAGCAGATCTGAAGGCAGCATGGAGGCACGGCTGTTACAGCGACACTGTGTGCAGTTATTAGACATGTTGTCCTTCAGAGGATTTTTATTACTGATCAATCAATTTTAAATGTTAGTAAACCTCAGAGCTGATATTTCAAGAAAAGAAAGAGGAGCTTCTGGCTGTTTCAGGAGAATATCTGTTAGAGTGAAGACTTGTTGTGCAACTAAATGGAGAAATGAAAAATGTTTCCATCTCACTTGTTTGTTTTCAGCTGCTAAAGTGAGAACACAAAATCAAATCAAAATTTACAACTGAACCTGACATTTTAAAAACATCATGTGTTATAATACAGTGACTCTTTTAATAACAGAAGTGTGTCTGTTTCCTGACCTGATGATGGATGTAGCAGCAGCCTCCCAGAGCTCAGCTCCTTCACCGTAAATCTGGTTTCAGAAGGATCTGAGTCCTTAATGGGGTCACGTCAGGTGAGGTGAGGAAGGGGCCGTGCCATATTTTTACCTTCACTGGGAAACCCTGCATTGCAGTGCTTGGATGCATGCGATGGAGCTCTGCCTGCATGAACTGGTGCTGTCAGTTATCCCAGCCAAGCTGCAGCTTTTCCTCGTCAGTGGAGCCCGTCGTTAACGCTAAAGATAGTTAGCATGGTCACTGATGATGGTGGATAAATGGTTTTCCTGCAGCAGAGAGTTTCTTCTCCCCCATTAACATGTTTGGCAGCACATACACGAAGAGGTAGGTTGGCAGCACCAAGATCCCATCCTGGTTCTGATTGGTTGTTTCTGGTCAGCAGCTGTGCATTTCTGTAGATGGCAGCTCAGGAAGGAGAACAATCTTTTCAGATTCCACTGGTCAACAGACAAAAATATTTTTGGAGTTTTCCAACAGTTTCAGGGTCATGTGAATGAGCTGAATTAAAAATAACACTGGGTTTTCTCAATCAGGTCAACTTTCTGAATTATGGAGCAACATGAGCATCAAAATGCAGGACTTGTTCTGACATCTGGATCAGTTTCCTGAGAATCTGGACCAATGAAGGATGAGCAGGAGGAGAGGTTCCATCAGGACAGGAAAGAGATGGAGAATTTTACACAATGAGGATGTAATGCTCAATTTACATGAACTTACCTTTACTGTTATAAAAGGCGTCGTCTGTCCTCATAGACATACACATCACCAGAAATCTTCAAATTAAATACGGATTCATATTTATGGTCTAAATACATAATGTTGCACACAGCATGCTCTGAATGATGACTCAAAGAGAAATCCTGCATAAAGTCTTTACACTGCTTTTATTTAGGAATTTTAATCCACAAAATAAGCCTAGAGTACACTGTGGGACAATCTGTTAAAAACAAGAAAAAGGTTAAAGACAAATAACTGAAGGGATGGAAAAGATGTTTCTTGATAAGATGTACACCACCCGGTTGTACGCAGCCTAAAATCAGCCCCATGGAGGGAAAAACTTCTTATTTACAGAGGTCAAATCCAAAAGTGGGAAGAAGTTCATGCAGAAACGGCTTAAAAACAGCCGACGCTGCTTAAAATAATTTTTTTAATCTACTCAACAGCTCAATCATAAAATAAACTTCTTAAAAACAACCAATGATACAAAACAATAAAAAAAGTTCAACTGATCCAAATTGAAACCCATAAGATCCTCCATAAGCAGGAAAACCTTCATTCTTCTATTGCAAATTCCTCAGCAGGCTGCGCTGAGCCTCAGTGCGTCTGTCCACTCCTGGGAGCCGCTCGCTGTTTGTCACCGGCGTGGCAGAGGCGCGTCTGCAGCTCCACCGCTACGCCCCTCATCATGCCTCCCAGCTGCTCGTGCATCTGCAGCAGCTGCTGTGGTGAGCAGCGGCTGAGCTCCAGAGGGGTCGCCCTGCAGGCCAGAGCCTCCACGGCCGCCGGAAGCTCTGCAGCGGGGTCTGCCGCCACCTCGGGTCCCTGCTCCCCATCCTGCAGGCAGGCCGCCACGGCTTCTGCAGGCAGCGGCTCGTCCACCAGCTCTGTGGCTGTGAGCAGACACATGAAGAACACGCAGAAATGAAGGAAAACAGCATTTTGTGGTATGTGAGCGGAAGTTAAAGCTGTAATATCAAACTTTTACAAAAATAAGTTTTTTCCATATTTGTCATAGTTATGTTTATCACACTTTGCTATGAGACACTGGTCAACAGCCAAGAAATTGTCTGGGAGTTTTCAACAGTTATAGGGTGATGAGCTGAATCCAAAAATCACATTGGTTTTGCTCTGAATTACGGAGCAACATGAGCATCAAAATGCAGGACTTGTTCTGACATCTGGATCGGTTTCCTGAGAATCTGGATCAATGAGGAATGAGCAGGAGGAGAGGTTCCATCAGGACAGAAAAGAATTTTACACAATGAAGACGTAAAGTCCAATTCACATGTACTTACCCTTATTCAATTTACAAAAATCCAAGTGTAACAATTAATAGACTGTTGGAAAACATTTTTTTTTATTCCTAAAACCTTTTTTGGATGAGAAATATTAGCAGAAATAAACTGATAGTCATAAAAATGTTATTTACACTATTCTTTATTCTAAACCAAATTAGAATAAAAATCTGACCTGACAGAAAAATGGATCATGTTTGGATTCATTGGTACAAAATAGTCCTAATGCAGTTGAAAAAACAGACAACTTCCTAAAAATATTTTTGTGACCCGATGTTCTCTATGAGGGTGAGAGCTCTGTTGAAGGCATCCAGTGTTTACCCACCCAGAGTCTCTGCTGAGGTCTTCTCCTCATCGTCATGGTTGCGAGGACTGGCCGCCTCCTCCACTTCAGAGGTCATCCTCTCCGTTTCATCGAAGCTCTTCAGCTCATCTGCTCTCCCTTTGCGCTGGACAATAGAATCTCAGATGTTACAAAGATGCCGATGACAACTTGACCAGCACCGACGTGACCTGAGGGTTACCTGCTGCTCATAGATCTTCAGCGCCTTCTTGACGTTGGAGATCTTTGGAGATCGGATGGGCAGAGTCTTGATCTCAGATGGAGTCAGAGCACAGAGGTCGCCCACTGATTTGACGTTTCGAGCGCGAATCAACTGTCCGAACCCTCGAGACCTGGGTGGTTGACCAACAGGAAGCTTGTCAGGCCAAGCTGAATGGTTTTTACACCGCTGTCTAACTGCCTTAAGGAACACATGTTGAAATGTTTCAGTGTGTGGCGTCTGCTGCGCTCACCACATGGTGGAAGAGATCTGAGAAAGCACAGCCTCCACGGGGGCCGAGCAGCCCACCAGGGACGGGTAGATACAGTCTTTGGGCACAGGTCGAGGCTCCTGAGTCATTTCAGAAATCTGAGCAAACCAAAAAAACTCTGTTGTAACTCTGCTACAACAAAAGCAGCAAGTTGTTCCCAGAACATGCCGACCTACCAGACACTTCTTGGAGCTCCTGTAACTTGGACTGTGGATATTTCTGGGGCTCAGGACCAGCATGCCTTTTGTTGGAGTTGTAATGTGCTGAGTAGAGAGGAAGAGCGTTAAGGAAACCGTCTGTTCCACATGTGAAATACATCATCAGGTTCTTGTATACCTTCTGCTGAGGGACGTTGCATCCTTTGGACCTTCTGGGAGAGCTGGTTCTCAGAGCTGGACTGCGCCGGTCGATGTCATCCGCCGTCTCCTGCTGTTGGATGGGGTTAGCGAAAGATACACGGCGGGACTGCGAAGGTAAAGACAATGAAAGCGTGACAAACAAATCACAGGTTTTACCAAGTCTTTAGTCTTATGGACTTAGAGCTGCATGGGTTACTTGCCTTGACAAGAGGAGAGGTCGTCTCCACCTCTAACGGTCTCTTCTGGCCTTTTTTCAGGATGCTGGTGGAAGGGGAAGCTGAAGGAGACCACGTTCCCTTCAGCCGCCCATTGCTGGGACTTTGACCGACATCTGGTTCCGTTGCAGCCTCCAGGTCTTTTTGTTTAACTGGAGAATCCTGGTCAGTAGCTTGTGAGGACGCTGCAGTGGTGCAGTGTAGTCCAGCATCACCCGACGTTTCAGTGATAGGTGCCTCTTCGAGTTTGTCCTCAAATGTCTCAGGTTGACCGTCTTCATTGTCTTGTAAAGTAATGTCCTCCTTAGCACTGGCCTCCGAGACCTGGAGTGTGGCAGACGGTTCCTCCTCTTCAGTGATCTGTGCACACTCCATCTGACTTTGCTGAAGCTCCTCAGGAGAGAGTTCTTCTGGAGGAGGAGCTGGAAAGTCTTGCTGGTCTGAATTTGATTCCTCTTTTTTTTCAGTAACTCCTTCAGTTTCAGAAACCTTTTCTGCTTTTTCTTTGGATGTCTCTGAGGCTTGCAGTTTATCCTCAACCACCAGACATAAATCCTGTGCTGGTGCGTCTCCAAACACAGAAGATTCAAGCACTTCTACTGCTTGTACAGAATCCCTTTCACTCGTTGAGTCTCTTTGTTCAGTAGTGTCCAGTGACCTGGTATCCTGGCTTGTCTCTTCACTTTCTACCTTCTTTGAATCTTCTGTCTCCAGAGGTAAATCATCCCGTGTCTCAGTAATCAGTGGGGACTCAGACTCTTCCTCATTTGACTCCGTCTTGCTTCCTGGTTCCTTTGACTCTTGGGTCTCCAATGATTCTTCTAAACTGCTTTGTGTCTCTGAATTCTGAGAAGGATCTTTCAATATGCCCTCCTTTGTTTCAAGAGGAAGTGGACTCTTCAGAGATGCACGAGGCTTCCTCCCTCTCTTTTTGCGAACAGAGTTTACTAGGACTTCTGAGGACTCCGACTCTGGCGTCTTCACACTGGGTGCTGATGACTGAGAGGATCTTAGTCTGCCCTTGCCTTGAGATGATCCTGAGTCGGATGCATCTAATGACTGAGAACTGTCTGGGGTTAAGCTTTGACTAGACTCTAGTTTGCTCCTTCTGGTCCTGCCTCCAACTCCAGCTTCAGGTTGATTGACAGGAGTGGACGTCTGAGAACGTGTCAACCGTCCTGAAGAGTTGATGCTATCGTCTTTTTCTTCAGACTCTGTTGCTTTGCTTCGCCTGGATCTTCGTCTGATCTGACTGTCAGATGAAGGCGTGACCTGGGAGTCTTCCTGGCTAGAGTTGTCCATCACAGTTTCTATGGAATTGTCTTGCATAATTTCCTGATTTTGTAGCATATTTCTAGTTTCACCTTTGGACTCTTCCACTGGAGAAAACATGACTGCATCAGAATCCATCTGTTCTTGAGATTTGTCTTCACTTTGGGGAGAAGATGTGAGAACGTTTTGCTCTTCCTTTTGGCTCTCACCTTGTTCAGTCTTTTCTTCAGACTTTGCCTCCTCAGACTTTTCAGTCTGAGCCAAAGGTACGGCCGTTTGGGAGTCAGTGTTTGGGTAGGGATCGTCTTTCTGAGAAAGATCTACCATACCCTCTGCAACAGTGTGGTTGGATCCTTCTTTAGGCTTTTCAGCATCATCACCCTCCTTTGAAACTTTGCTAACCTCATTGCATTTTCTGTGCTTTTGGCTTTCATGACCGGAGAGTGATTCTGATTTGACGTCAGTCGGACTAGAATCCAGCCCACTGGGGCTTCTCCTTTTACGTTCAGGAGATCCAAGAAGATCCTCTGAAAGGCTGTAAAGTTTAATCTTCTTTCGCTGTCTTACCTGAGAGTTACTTTGGCTAGATTCATTGGCATTGCCTTGAGACTTCGATCGCAGCTGGATTCTGCTACTGTTCTCCTCCGCAGCCTGTTTACTTCTTGTGTTCGGTCTGCTTGGTGTCGAATTAGAAGATTCACTTTTTGGATCTTCTCCAGAACGTCTTCTTTTCACGTGTGTGTATTTTGCCTCACGGTCATCTGGGTCTTCTCCAGGGAGCTGAGGTCTTATTCTATGGCGTCTGGATCGTCTTGGTTCACCTGAAGGCGTCTGGGTCGGAGATGACGGGGAATCATCCAACACTGTTTCAGATTCCTCATCCTGACTGGAAGAGTTGATTTCTTCTGAGTAACTAGTGTTTTCTTTGTTCTCTTCTTTTGTCTGCGTGTCAGGGATAACATCTACCTCCTCTGCCAAGTCACTTTGCATTCTCTCAATCAATCTTACCGGCTCACTTCTTGTCCTCGACTCTTTAGGTCTCTGAGGAGACTCGCTTCCAGGACACTGTGGACCAACCGTTTCTGAAGGAGTGGGATCCTGAGAGTTTGGTTCTATGGATGTCTGTGAGGCCTCAGGGGACAATATGTTCTTCCCACTAGAGTGATCTTCACTGTTGGACATCTTTACAAGAGGACCTGTAAAAGAGGATCCACTGCTGGGACTGGCCAACTTTCCCTCGCCATACTTTTCCAAGGTAATAAATGACTGGCGCCGACTGCTGGGTTTCTGAGGAGTCCCTGACACCAAATCAGAAGAAGCAGTCGTGTTTGGACTCGAACTGTCTTTTGACTCAACCTCCATGTCTTCAGTCCTCTCGGTGCTTTTAGTAGCCTCCTCCAGAAAAACATCTGCTGAGTCTGGGATGCTCTCCTCTGTTTTGTCATCATGTTTAGGACTGGCGTAGTCCTGAGCTTCTTTAGAAAGAATTTCAGCATCTTCTCTGGGTTTTTCTTCTGTCTGAAAAACATCAAGGAAAACATGAAGTTAACTTGTCTGCAAACATGAGTGGACACCTGCCGGTGCGAGAACATCCATATAAGGCTTTCAAAAACACATTTGAACCAGGGTACAAAAGGTCAAATGTAGTCAAAGCTACACATGGAGACGCCGAAGTGCTTGGATTTTGCAATGACCTGCTCATGATACAGTTTTTTTTCCCCCTTGCAAATTGTAGATTCACACATTGGCCACAAAAAGGTCGAACTGGAAGATTACAAACAAAAAATTAAAAAGTTTCAACAACTTCAAGGAAATAATAATTTCTTTGTTTTGTAAAGATACCCTCAACTATTGCACCATAATATGTTGTATGCAGTCATTTGAATTGGCTGTTCTGGAACAGAGACATATTTAAAATGAGCAGGGCAGTAGCCCCTGAGGACTGGAACTGAGGAACACTGTTCTAGACTCATTCAACAAAAGACGGGCCAAAGAAACTGATATCTAGCAGAGTTTTAATGCTTTGTTACCTCACTGGGAGCTTCTGGTGGGACGCCATCAACCTGTTCAGTTGGAACTTTATCCCTGAAGAAAAACTGACGGTTAAACAACAGCCTTTAAATCCCACAAAGGAAATTTGCTCACATTACAGCAGGTGAACTTACGAAGAGTCGTCTTGGCTCTGTATGTACGGACTGAAAACGGTCGTGTCCTGAGAAGCGTCCAGGTTGTTGTACATGGCTGGAATATCAACCCTGTACCACAGCAATCATCAGAATCACCATGGTGACAGAATACAGTAGGAATGACTGGTGCAGATGAGGGGGAAGAATCTGACCTTTTGGTTCTTTTCACCTCCTTCTGGTGCTCGGTTAGAACCCTCTCTTTTGTCTCAGGAGGAATGAAGACAAAGTCGATGGAAGCCTCTTCCTCCAGGACATTCCTGCGGGGAGGTTTGGGAGAACCAAAGTCCAACTTCGTCTGCAGAAAGAAAAAAAGTAGATAAATGTTAGCCTGCTTTTCCCCTCAATGTGGAACAGGAGCCGAGTAGAGCATTTTCATTGTCACCATGTTGATTCTGTTTGGATTTAGTGCTAAAGACCAACTTAACATAGAAGTTGTTTGTTCTTAATGCGAGTCAGAATCACATCCTTTATTCCATTATTAGGAGTAGATACTGATCCATCACCACCATGGAGGATGCCTGAATGTGAGTGAAGCTGTGGGTAACCATCAGCACCTACCTAATCCCAGAACCGAACCTTAAAGAGGGCAGGCACCAGACTAAAGCTGGAACGATTTGTCCAGTATTTTGACTGCTAAAATTCCACAAGAAAAATTATTAGGTGGCAGACTGACACAAAGTAACTCAAAAACTTAAATGAAAAAAAGTTGACATTATTTATAAAAAATAAAAATAAAAAAATGAAGTGTGGTGTGTGTGTGTGTGTGTGTGTGTGTGCGTATATTCAGCCAACCTGAGTCAAGACTTTGTAGAATCAGCAGTTACAGCTTCATCTCATTTTGTTAATCTCATATTTTGTACATTTGGAGCCAGAAAGAACCACAAACTGTGCAAACCCGTTTCATTTTCAGCAGCTAAAGGTATGACAAAAACATTTTACAAATAAACTAACAAAATCAAATCACTCTAGATGACAAGTAAATGAATTTACAATTTCATCAAGAAATAAAAACACCACAAGTGTAAGAAATCCAGTTAGATCAAAATTTAAGTCGCATGAAAAGGCTGGACTGCTTCTTTATTATTATTATTAGGCCATAATAAATCATTCCATCACAGCACGGTGAACACAGAGTCCAGGGAGAAGTGTTAGCTTCTGTACAGATCAGCACCTTCTTTCATATTTGCTACTAACGAAGCAGAACTAAATGTTTAATCCCGTCCATGTTCGGCCCGTTAGTTTCAGTGACCCATTGGGTTTTTTGAGTTTGGGTTGTATCTCTTCCCATTTGGATTGATTCAACTGTCCCTCCTGCACCACCCGCTGTGCTCCTGCCCTCCTTTAAGCTGCTTGTTCTCTAAAGAACATGTGAGTGATTAACACTTGGGGCATTTGGAGGTTCTGGATTCTATTCAAAAGTTTCAGGCTGAAAAGGAATGCATGGTAATTTGTGTGACGTGAACCGTGTGGGTGCAGACCCTACCGGAACCGGCTTGGCCGTCTTTGTGGCGCTGCGGTCCTTCAGATCACCTCTGCTGAGCATAGAGTCTCTCTTCCCAGCAGAAGAAATAGGCATCCCGCTGAGCTTCGGCTCCAGCTCGGAGCTTTCACTCTGAACACACACGCATTATATTAAACTTTCATATATATATAAAAATTTTTTTTAAAAAAACAACATTTTTTTTTACATATTTGTTAAAACACTTTTACAACCCAAAGAGATATTTTGCTCTCAGGCATAATACAGGAGGTTTGGTGTCATTTTTAAAGAACCACCACTTTGTTTCCATTTTTTGGATTTAAGATGAAGATAAATATAAATGTAAGAGGATGGATCATTCTGTGGTATGTAAATTGCTGTAAAAAAAAAAACAAAAAAAAAACTAAAGTAACAAGAAAAACAGATTTTAGAACATTTTACTGATACTTCTAGTGTCATTCTTTGTGCAAGTATTGCAGGAAAAACTGCTAAAAAACCTGCATTTGTTAAATCTGTACTGAAAAACATTAGTTGTGTTTTCATCATTTTTAGCCAAAGTTATTCAAAGCCACGATAGGATTAAAGAGCCGCACGCTGCAGGACGTCATATAGTTTGAGACTGATAATCTGGAAGGAAAAAATAAAGATTCAGTTCTAACTACAGAAACACACCACTCAGTCAGAAACATCCAATCAGAGCCAGGAGGAGAGTCTTGGCACTCCAGTAAGTGATGGTAACACTTTCCCAATTTCTCTCTGCTAAGCTACAGCTGGTTCACCCAAACACAGCCTGCATGAATGCTAGTTAGCTATTGGTGCAAGCAGATAAACTGTTTGTCTAAACCTGTAAGTTGTTCCTTTGCCACTAGCACATTCAGCTGTGGCTTTGCAAGCCTGCTTGTATGCACACACGGCTAAGCCTCGCCTCCTGGCTCTTTTTGAGTGGGACCGGTGCATTTCTTTAGACAGCGGCAAAGGGAGAATGTAAAGAATTTTTTCACAGATTATCTGTTTCATATAAAGGCCCAACATGGTGAGAGTTTTAAAGTGTAAACATTTTATAGAAGTTACACACTGCACCTTTGAGACCAGATCAATACATACATGGAACAACTTACTGAATAGGTCTCACTGAGCTCATCAGGAACACCAACAACCTCAAAGCCTGGAAGAATGATCGGAGTCTTCTGCTTCACTTTGCTCAGCACCGGCCTGCGGGAAGCAAACTGCTGTTAACGACCAGAAACCGGGAGTCACTATGGCGACACATCGAAGACAATCACCTGAGCTCCTCGGGATACGCGAGTCTGACTGTGTTGGCAAAGGTGGCGTTCCAGAACTGAGCGACAGCTGAGCGCAGATGCTTGTTCTTGTGCGGAAACACGACGCACAGCAAAGGAGACAGCAGAGCCAGCAGTTCGTCGTCGTAGGCCAGAGTGGAGCGGGACTGAAGGCAGCCCAGGACCTCACAAAGAAGCTTCTCCAGCTGCAGCACGCACACGCACACACACACACACCCACACACGCATACACACACAGTCACACTCCAAACTAGGGATGCATCAACCCACTTTTTTCCACTTCCGATACCGATACGCATATCGGAGGTTTAGTATCGGCTGATACCAATTTGATACAGAGAAGCATCTGAATGGACTCAAAACGTTTGTTTTCTTAAAGACATAACATTACACATTTGCCAACTGTACGCCAGAGCAGCTCATTTAAATACAGTAATAGTTTCACAAGGTTGGCTAAACATGGAAAACCAACTTAAATTTGTTCAGCCAGTGTAAATAGCAGTAGAACAGCTATGCCTGTCACAATAAGGAATTTGCTTGACAATAAATTGTGTCAGAGACCATCTGATAAACGATAGTATTGTTGATTTGAGACCATTTTCAAGTAATATATTAATAGTGATAAAAATGCATGTTTGCTCTCTCAAAGACGAACATCAGTTTTGTAAGAATGCTTAACACTGGAACAGGAAGATATTTCACATAGCCAAAGAAAATAAATTATGAATAATTCAATTCAACACTTCATCGATCCCAGAGGGAAAATAAATGTTCTTGTAACTCATTAATTCAAATTCTTGTAGATAGTGATGGCTGTTGGCAGGAAAGTTCTCCTGTAGTGGTTTGTATTACAGTCAATCTGACTGAAGACAAAATAAATGATAAATGAAAATACATTATGAAGTTATGTAAGCAAAACTGTCCTTCAATAATTCTTAGAATGGAAATGATCCAGTACATTTCAATTATCATGTAATTAACTTAATAATTGCAACAAGTAAAATAAAGTAAAACTGACGGAAACCACAAGTTGACTATCTTGGTCAAACGTAAAAATAAATTTTCTTTCAAATGGTTCAGAAAGTGCAATTAGAAATTCTGAATATAATGTAAAATAAATAAAGCATGAAGTCACTCCAAATCTAGATATTTTTTCAATATCAGGACCGATATAGATATTGATATTTAACCTGTGCCTCTCCACCAAACTGATGGTTTCATGGACAGGTGAGGTGAAGTGCTGACCTTTTCCTGGAGCTGAGGGGAGAATTCATCGCCGCCGCCAGCAGCACGCTTATAGAAGAGCACCAGTGGCTGGACGAGTGCACCCAGCGCCTCGGTGACGGAGTTGGCCAGGACGAGGTTGGCAAAGAGAGTGGACACAATGGAGAGCAGGGCCAAGGGCGTGGCGTCGGGGGCCACCTCGGGGGCCTCCAGGTATGCCTGCAGACTCTGGACCATCAGGGACAGGAAGGCAGAGAGGTTCCCCAGGGCTTTGCTCCGCTTCCGCGTCCAGTTCACCGGAGTGTGAGGAGCTGGGAGGAAGCAGGTATTAAGATCGGCACGACCGCACAATGAAGTGAAAAAAATAAAAGAAACTTACACTTCAGCTTCTGCTGAAAATGAGGAGTGTACGGAGAGAAGTCCACACACTCCACCATGACCTGCAGGATGCTGGAGATGGCGCTCAGCGTGGAAGGGACCTGCAGGGTGAGACGGCTTTTGGAGTTAGACGTTTGTGCAGCTTTTAAAATTCTTCATGACATCGCTGCTCCACCTTTTAGTGGGTCTCTCTGAGATTAGATAACATGACTGGAGTCACAAGGGCACCCTCTAGAGGTGAGTGCAGTATCCCCCAAAATGCACAACTGCTTTTAGTAAAATTGCCTTTTCTGTTGTCATGATGAATAGTTTGCCAAATGAGATTTTAACATGTTCTAGTTATAAACTGTTTGCATATTTGGCAAAAACATGGCTGTTAAATATGCAGATTTGTAGTCATTATCGACAAAGGAATCTATTTATAAATTGTTTGTAGTTTGTTTGGTGATCTGACTAATAAATGATCAGACATTAATTATTATAATGCTTTTCACCAATTCACCATCAGGTCCTGGCTGGAGATCTGCTTATGCAAATCCACAGACGAAGCCACAAAATATGGAAAGAAGCTTCAACTATTATTCACTATTCAATAATTATTACATTCCTTTAGCATGAATGCAGCCTCATTACATCTGATTTTAGATGGCCATGAGTTCTGAGCAGGCATATTTATCATATATTTTATGTTTTGCCAAATATGATAATTTTTCATTTCAACTTCTTCTTTTGATTATAACAAAGTAAGTAATATTTTACATTAAATCACATCAAATTTTATTTTACTTATGTTTTTTTGCAGCTGTATTATACACAGCGGTTCTACCGGTCGGCTCCTCTGGTGTTTTTCATGTCAGAAACTTTTTCATTTCCCAGTAGCTCTGCTAGCTTGAGAAGCAAAGTAGATTGATGATTTGACTGGCAGCTAATCAGAAAGATGAAAATCAGAAACAAAATTCAAATCAATTCTCTTAACTTATATTTATTTAAAAAATTAGTGAAAAACACTAAAATTATGATGAAAATTTTACAAGGATTTGTTTATTGTGCTATATTTGCTTTTTTTCCCCTCATTTTGTTTCCAACTTTCTGAAAGGCACTGAACTAACTCGCTCACTCTGGTTGCCTAGCAACAACCTGTTCAGTAAATTGTGCAGTAACAGTTTTGTTTTTCACCACCATGAACCATGACTGCTTAAAAACAACAACAACAAAAACAACAACATGGAGTGAAAACTGTGGGTAAAAGAGGAAAAGTCAGAAGATTGGCAGAAAAAAAAACTCATCACTCACCCTCAGCGCCTCCCTGTCTGCAGCAGCAGCCATCTTCACACAGAGCTCCTGGCAGCAGATGTTCTCCTCAGCCGTCACCACCAGGGCAGCGCAGCGAGCAAACACGCGGTACAGCTTGGACCAGGAGGACAGCAGGGACTTCTGGGACGCCTGAGGCCACAGCAGACACTCGGGTTAGCGGGACGCCGCCATTACCTGACAGTTCATTTTAAAACGCGCAGCGACAGACCTGCTGCAGGAGGTGAATGATGGGGAACATCAGGGCAGAGTGCATGGCGCTGAAGTTATGCTCCAGAGCGTCACCCTGGTTCACCTCATTAGACTGTGGGAGGGATTCATTTATTAAGGTTAATAATATTTCAGCAACTCTGATCCAAACCCTTTGAACTTAGAAACATTGTCAGAAAAAAAGAGTTTCCTGTTAAAACAAGACAGAAAAACTGCTGAATGGCTTTACTTTCAGTAGGTGACGTTTTTTTTTTGTTTTTTTAAATGGTGTCTTCACTGTTCTGTGTAAATATAATAAATGAATTAAAATCAGGCAGCTGTAAGTCTTTCGAAATGCTGCTTCAGCAGTACCAGAACCCAATGAAGTAAGGCAACATCTAGTTCTAGCTCAAATTCTGAAAACTTGAGAGGTGAAGAAACTGTTTTAGAGTTAAGCTGGAGCAAATAGCATTTGAAGCCTCAACGTAGAAATGTAGTTCTATAGATCCATGCCTGAGATCATGCCCAGGTTGGGATCAGATCGACTACTGGAGACTGAGATTCTAAACAGCAGGAAAAACTTTTCTTAAAGACTTTGTTCACCAATAAATCAGCCCAGATTCCCATAAAGCTGGGAAATCAGATGATCTTATCTACTGAAAATACAGGCTAATATTGATAGAATACAGAAAAACAGATGAACTAACTGAAAACTTTATTTTTAATAAACTCAGACAAACGTACTGAACTACTAATGTATCTGATTAATAATACAGCACAAGGAAATATATCAGTTTGTTCAGTCAGTGCAATTAAGAGTAGAACAGTCAATATAAAACAAATAAACTAAATGGAAACAATAGGCCGACTACAGTGGTCAAACATATAAAAAGAAATTGTAACAAACCTTTCAAATGGTTCAGAAAGGGCAATTAGAAATTCTAAATATAATGTAAAATAAATAAACTACGATGTCACTCAAACTCCACGAGTTGGAGTGTAGAAATGAACACCAGAATGTTTTTGCTTTTAGAAAGCCTCATGATGTCTGGACTTTAAATGACGAGCAGATTGGCGGTGCTGGCTAACCCCGGTGTAGGTCACCTGTGTGATGGTGTCAGTCAGAGGGCCGACTAATAAACTCCACACCCTCCAGAGCAGCTCCTTGTTCTGCAGAGATGCTGCGCAGCTGCTCATGACGCCCAGCACGGCCTCGACGAAGGCCAGAGGAGACGTGGGTCCAGACAGGCCGCATGACACCAGAGTCTGCAGGCACTGGAAGAACCTGCTGCCACAAAAGTAATAATCAGTCATCAGGAGCGCATCGAGTGTTTCTGTGGTAAGGCTGGAGAGAAGAGCTACCTGTCGTGCTCCAGGTAGGCCGGCAGTTTGCTGCTGTTGAAGAGCAGGAGGATGACGAACAGAGCCGGTGTTCCCTGGAGAGGCAAACAGATGTCATCATCATCCTGAACCCACCTTCCACACACCGTCACAAACCACAGACCCTCACATTCAGAACGTCCATCTTCCCCACTTGGTAGGAGGCGGAGCCCAGCACTCTTGGAGGCAGACCCTTTGCTGTGGCCTCAAACAGAACCTGCAGGGGAAGACGAGGGGCTGCGGTTAGAGGGGCCGATGTTGTGACCCGAGTCTGGACCCCACCTCATGTTTCATCAACCTCACCAGGACACTGTCTGCAGGCAGGGCCTCGGAGGAAACCACACTCTGCAGCGCCTGCAGCATCAGGGTGAGACACTCACTGCCTTGACGCTCCTTCTTACTGCCTGCTGAAACACACACACACACACACATCATATCAAACCCAGCAGAGACAGACATTTGATTGGTTCTAGATGTTGAGAAGCTTCATCATCGGGGCCACGCCCCTCAGGATTTCACTGTCCTCACTGCAGCCTACAGCACAGAGCAGTAGGCTCAGACTTAAACTGATGATGATGATGAGACTGGGTGGTGCAGGAGACGAGGATGAAGGCTAACCAATCCTAATCTCTAGAGTCACTCCAACCCAGTCAGATTCCTCTGTGTGGCGCTGCAAAGGCTGAACCCACAACTGGAGAGCCGCCTGCTGAGCAGCAGCCACAGCAACACACACACACAGTGTAACACACACACAGTGTAACACACACACAGTGTAACACACAGGATCAAAGGGCTCACAGTCAGCAACAAACCACCCAGCGACCACCGTGCTTGACAGCTGGAGAACTGGGCTGACAATCTAGACGCTCAACTTGTTGCATTTTTATAGTTTTATCAAAAGCAACATTTGACAACAGGTTTAATTAGGCTGACAGCTGAGTTAACAGACAGACATGGCTGATCTGAAACAGTCAAACACACCGAGGTGCAGAGTCGGTTCTGCTCAGATCAACCTGTAGGTAACAGAACCCTAACCGAGAGCTGAGCAGCTCCTGCTAACCACCTTGTGTTTACATGGTGGTCTGTATCACACTAAACCAGCTACAAGCTAGCTGCCTAATAGACCAGGCGCTTACCTGACTCTATGGTCAAGCTGACAAACTGGACCAGGCTGGTCCAGATGACGGCCAGCAGTGGCTCTGAAGGTGGGAAGAACAGATGAAACGGTTTATATTCAGGATTAGCTCAGAAATTACGATACAGTTTCCATGGATTTGCCAACATTGCTCTGTGGTGTTCATATTTCATTTGTTTAATTTCCCTCTGGGATCAATGAAGTATTTCTGAATTTGACTGGCAATGAGAGGGTCACTTGCTCTGCTGCTTTCTATTTCTAATCAGTCTAGCAGGTAACCTGGACAGAGGAGGAGGAAACATCTGGTTCATGTCATCTAGACTGAACCAGGTCTGTAAACTTTCTGCAAGTCTACAGACCTGGGGAGAACGTCATTCTGTTGATACTTCAGAGCTTTCCAGAGGTCAGTGACGTAAATAAAAACAGACCAAGCAAGTAGTCCTCAGATTAAAGAATAAAAAAACACATTTAGCCATCTTGAGCGTGACCCGCTCCAGTAGTTGATGTCTCAGTACCTGGAGCGTCTTTGCCGGCGTTTATGAAGCCCTCCCTCATGGTGGAGATGAGAACGGCCGCGTGCTTCATGAAGGACGGAGCACCAGAGAGCAGCGGGTGGGTCAGAGGTTCTGGAAGCAAATAAAAAAACACTTTATCCAATCACCAATCTGATAGCAGATGACCTCTGACCTGCAGGTTTAAGTCAAAAACTGGCTTCACAGCATTAAGAACAAGCAGTAGTGTTGACGCTTGTTCTGAGGTAATTTTACTCTGAATTACCTCCATTCAGAGTAAAACTGACACAAAATAAGATCAGCAGGAATCGGATAGAGCAGAGGAACTGAAATATATCTGAAAACACATTTTCCATGATAATCCGAATAAGAGATATTTCTATCCTAGACTTCTCCACACCATCAGAACACTGGTAGTGGACATCAGAACAAGGAATCACCCATCCACTTTTAAAAATTCTGATACAGAATTCTGATACAGATACCGATATGTGTCAGCATCTGTATACCGACACATCGGTGTACAGATATGTACTAAAAAGACGCTGTAGTGGCTGTGGGTGATTTGCTAAGGGGGAAAGATTCTACTGTTCTTGTCCTTGTCTTGAACATTTTTTATTATCCTAACATATGTTTTTACAACTATGCAAGGATAGTTCTAAAACTATCATAGTTTTATGATAGTCCGACTGTATCGGAGAGTTTCTGTCTCTCCGATACAGAGACAGTTCTGAATTGACTTTAAACGTTTCTTTTTTTAATCATAAAACATAAATGTACTGAATTACAAATGTATTTGATAACTCTGCACCAGTACAGCACACTGAAATACACCAATAGTTTCACAAATTAAAGACAAACTTTAATTTGTTCAGTCAGTGCAGTGAGGGGTAGAACAGCCAATGTAGAATAAATGATTAAGAAACTGAAACACACTAAATCAATAGCTTGACTATCTTGGTCAAATATATAAAATAATCTGCAACAAACCTTCTGTCAAATGGTTCAGAAAGAGCAATTGGGAGTTCTGGATGATAATAATAATAATAATAAAGCATGACATCACTCAGAACACAAAGCATAGAATCAGACTGAATAGATCTACCCTTATGAATTGGGGACTTTGTCACCAATAATCAATCTAGAAATATTGGGACAAATACAGATATTATCAGATTGGTTCATCTCAAAGCACAACTCGTACAAACTGTAGGTGCGTGCCTTTAGCCAAACCAGTTCCAATAATCAATAAATTAATCACATGATAAATTAAAATAAGATCAATAATTTCCATTTGTACGACTCTTTCTGGTCAGTCTGGTGTTGGTATAAACTCGTCTCTTCATTAAAAACTATTCTGTTTACTGACTTATTAATTTTGTTGTTTCGTTTATTTATTTTGGATAAAAACATCTTCCAGTCCCAGTATTACATGTTTGTTAGAAATGACTAGTTCATTAATCTTTCAGGAAAGTATTCTTGCATTGTTATGCTATTACCATGTTATTACCAGAAAATGATCTCAAAATATCATCATTTATGTTAGTAACTTCATGGAGAGCATATGGTCCAGTAGAGATGAACATGGTCTAGCTCTCTCACCCACCTAGACTCAACACGAGTTTGCTCTTTGCTGCGGCAGCGATGACCTCTGGCCCCAGGAAGTAGTGCAGCAGCATCTCCAGACCCAGCTGCTGAATGGAGGAGAAGCTGGCAGGAAGCTGCATGCTGGAGTTCAGGCACATCCGGGGCGTGCTGGCCGACGTGTTGAAGCTGCCGCTGCCTGCACACATCAAAGGAAACCTGCAGAGGTTGCTCCTGCAGTGGGAACTTTCTGCTCAGCGACTCAGCCAACCTGATTTTGGGGTGCTGGGAGTCACGACTCCATTCTGAGTTGCGGCCCGAGACGGAGTGTTTGGAACGGACGGCAAATCGGATCCAATGGTCGCCTGGAGCAGAGGCAAGGACACCTGCAGGGGACAAAACACACACACCGAGACAAGGGATGTCATCTCACTGAACACACACTCGTCACGAAGGGGAGTGGAAGGGCAGTAGACAGATCAGAAGTAGGCGATCTGGACCTGATCGAAGTTGGAGGACAGATTGGGTCCCAGCTGCACGATGAGGTACCACCACACCTCCACCTTGGTGAGCAGCAGCGCCTCCGTCCGGACGTGGATGGAGGTGAGCGGCTGCATCAGCAGCTTCATGCGCTTGGAGCTGCACAGGATGTCTGGAAGAGATTCACACATCAGGCAGTAAGAAGCAGGGAGGAAGCGGAGGATGTGTTGGAGGAAAGGGGGCGGGGTCAGCTCACCTGGGTTGAGAGCAAAGTTATCGATGAGGCTCTTCCAGGCGATGAAGGCGATCTTCTTGATGGTGGGGGAGGAGCTTCGGAAGCCCAGCTCCTCCAGGTGCAGCAGGGAGTTGATGAACGGACCACCTTTATGCAGCAGCTGAGCAGCACAGACATGGAATGGATTTACCACCAATCACAGCTCAGCACTCATCTGCTCTGATGGTGATGATGCTAAACTATTAGCAGGGTTCCATCTATGACCGTAACTATTTTTATTATCAATTAATATATGTATTATTCTGACAATCATCAGTTAACAGAAGAGGCGCATTCTGCAAATTTCCCATTTAAGTGGGTTTTGATTTATTAATCCAGTATTAGTATCTGTTTCAGTCCAGATATTGAAAGAATTCTAGATTGATTATTGATGATGTGGCTTATCCATAAGGGCAGATCTATTCTGTCCAATTCTATGCCTTATGCTTTGAGTAATGTCAGGCTTTGTCATTTATTTTACATGATATTAAGAATTTCTAATTACAGTTTTTGAATTCTTTGACTGAAGCTTTGGTAAAGTTTGTTTCTACACATTTCACCAAGATAGTCATCCTGTCTGTCAGTTTCAGTTTATGAATTATTAAATAAACTGTTCAACTCCTAATTGCGTTGACTGAACAAATCAAAGTTGTTTCTCCATGTTTCACCAAGGCTGTGAAGATACATTCATAATTCAGTACATTAATGTCTGTTTAAAAAAAAGAAACATTTAAATCAATTCAGCACTGTTAAATTTTCACATGTTGATTTTAGATATTCTTATCTGCAGGTGCGTCCTTTGCTACAAATGCATCTCCATCTTTTAGCACATTTCTAATATTGAATAAAATGGCTTAAATGGTAAAAATGAAAACTCAGCAGAATGTGACCTTTTTTCAGATTAATTGATCAATAAAATAATCGCTTATTCTATTGAATAATCAACAGAATTATTATTCATTCAACTGATTCAAGTCTTACTGAATCAAACGTGGATTTATAAATAGAAAACATTAACATAGATTTATGTTGTGACCTTAGATGAAAATTACAAAACCCAGAGTAATGATCAAACATTCATTTTCACTGATTCATTAAGGACATGATTTTCACCCAACTTTCTGGCTGTACTTAAACCACACCAGTCGTTAGCTGGGTTTTTATTGGACCAGTGAATAAGTGACATCAGAACCAGTACTGTTTTAGCAGTGGGAGAAATCCTCTTCAAATTCAAATAGTTTCATAGTTGCAAAAGTTCAACCTGGGACTCAGAAAAAGGATCTAAATGAGGTTGCTTTATATAGCCTGGTTTTGTGCAGAGCAGAATGTTTTCAGTCATATTCATGACTGAAACATCAGCCATCATTCAGAGACACTTTACCTTCCCAAGAAGCTTCACGAACAATGGCCAGAGCTTCAGGACGTTGGTTTCATTCTTGGACATGAAGAGCTTCTGCAGCTCTGGGATCAGTTTCTGTGAGAACAATCACAGTTCATTTCATCACAACTAGTTTTATCTGCTGCAACGCGAAACACGAACACACAGGCAGAGAGAAACTCACTGTGGACATCATTGGTTCGATGACGGCAGCCACCTCCCTCTGTTTGGCCAGCAGTAGAGGCAAACCCATCTCCAAGGCGGCAGCGGCGCGCAGACGCACCTTGGAGGCGGAATGCACCACCAGGGGGACAACCAGCTTCGCCCAGCGCACCGCGCCGTCACACATCGGGGTCGGCACTTGCTCCAGCAGCCTGGAAACGAGGCGAGCAGAGAGGGTGAGGAGAGGAGGTCAGAGCTAGAAACAGGAAGTGACCAGGAAGCAGCGGTGGACAGTAACGGAGTACAGTTACTTTAATACTGTTTTTTTTTGAATATCTCTACTTAAGGATTTATTTTTTGGGGACCTTGTGACTTTCACTCCAGTATATTTCTAGTAATTTTTTTTCTGTTTGCTGTGGTGCACTGAACTAAATGAACACCACCTACATCTCCAGGTTTAGTTAACGGAAATGTTCTACTGCTGCAGCACAGCTATGGATGGCAAGTAAAAGAATTATTATTTGGCCCTCCAGCATGTGTGGATGTGCAACATTTCCAAATGTAGACAATAACATGAAACGTGTCTATTGTTACCACTAGCTGCGTTTCCATTTCACTGTATTATTGTGCAATTTAACATTCTGAAAATAAATTTGCTTAAAGGAAACATTCATTTTTTGATTAAATAGTTTTGGCGCTAGAATAAGGTGAGTTTTTGGCTTTATTGGTATTAGTTTATTTCACAAATATACTACAGAAACACTTTTCACGTCACACGAGTCACATGATCAACCACCAGATGTTGCCACTGGCGCAAAATATAAAAAAGACGACAGCAGGAAGATGATGTTTTCAAATTACTTATTGCATAAACAAACTCATTCAGGTGTGATATTAATTGCATTTCCTATTTAATGGAAACACTGCAAAAGCAAATTGCAAAAGAAAAAAAACAAACATTTTTTTTTTTTACATTAGCAGAATATTGACAAAATTTTGAACACATTTGTGATGGAAATGCAGCTTCTGATGCAGTTTGTGGGGAGAACATTTTTTGTTTTATTGAGCTGGGAACATTGTAGATAAAAAATGAAATATCTGTCATTTTTATGCTGAAGTTTTTACACATGATGTAGCCTTTCTGTTTCTACATGCTAGTTCATCAAGTTTCAACAAGTTACCAGATTCTGTAAAAGAACTCAAACAATAGTTTGATATTGTGCTGATATTAGAAAATATGATGTGGAAATTTGAATACTTCAGTATTTTCAAAAGTAACTACTTTAGTACTTTAACTTCAGTAAGGTTTTGACAGGTAACTTTTAACTTGTAGTTGAGTAAGCTTTGACCATGAGTATTAATACTTTTACTCCAGTACTAGAGTTGAGTACTTTGTCCACCATTGCAAAGTGCCCAGCAGAACAATGATCTAACCTGATGATCACGTTCAGGGCCTCATGCTCCATCACTGCAGACTGGATGTCCTCTCTGTTCCACACAGTCTCCAAAGCAGCCAGCAGAGTCGGCACCTGAGGTAAGCAACACCAAGCAGTCTGTATCCTTAAACTCATGGAGGAACCAGTCAACACCGATCAATGCCAACGCTCACGTTTTTGCCGACTACGTCTGCAGGAAAGCTCTGCTTGGAGATGACCCATAAGGCTCTGGTGCAGGTGTTCTTGTCGGTGGACTTTGTCACCAGAGAGCAGAGAGCTAACAGTGTCTGGGCCGCGAAGATGTCTGCAAAACAGAGGACTCGCACTGAGCTGTGACAACACAAGGACCGAAGTTCAAACCGTATGACGGATCAGAACCACTGACCAGAGACTCCGGAAACCACCTGGGAGTGATACACACAGAACCCTAAAGCCTGGAGGGCAGCCTGACTCAGCTCGGCATTGGGACTGCTTGTGTGGGTCTGGAAACGACACAGACAGAACATCAGCTCACAATAACTCAACTCACTGCCCATGTTAGAAGTAAAAATACCCATGTGCACATTATGCAACAATCATTAAGAAACTATCAACCAAGCCAGGTAATGTACAATACACCTTTCAGCAAAAAAGGCAGTCCTTTAAAACATAAAAACTAAAAGTCATAAAAACAACTTATAGTCACCAATTGAAAAACTAGTAATACATTTTGTCAATTACCTTCATCAATAATATGAAATACAATCAATAAACTAATCAGCTAAATTCACAGTGAGGATATGATTCAAAAAATATATTGGTGAAGTTGGTCATGCTGTTGCAGACCTGCAACTACTGATTATTTTAGCATTTTTTCCTTAAAATGCAAAAACAATGCATCTGCACCAAAAAAAAAAAATTATATTAACAGAGTGTATTGCTGATCTGGTGATTTTATTTTGGATTATCCAATAAATTGTTGGACAGTAGAAGGTCAATAAAATTAGTTTTTTATTTGTTTTACAGAATTTGAACCAGGTGAAACTAAAACTGCTACATGAAGAATTATGGACAGAATATATGTATACATTTTTTTTTTATCTTAAATTAAAAAAATAAAAATATATGTACATTTAGTTTTGGCTGGGTTTTTCCTTCAGTCATTGGCCTTTTTTTAGTCCAGGCTAAGCGTCAATAACAAGAAGCATTTGAGCATGAATCCCATTCGGGAAGGACTTTGGATGTTCTCCATGTGAATCTGTGGTTTCTCTCTGGACACTCCGGCTTCCTCCCACACTCCAGAAACATGGAAGACGGGCTCATTTGCCTCTCAAAAACTCCTTTCTTCCTCAGTCGGCCCTGGCCAGATTCATATCCATGTTCAGATACTGTACACTCCCTGTTTCTCGGAGCCACCTCAGCGGAGGCACAAGTCATGTGCCGTCTGTAAGCGATTTGGTTGGATGGACACTGCATTCATTGGTTGGCCCATGGATTTACACAAACAGCAACTTCACAACCATCACTTTTGAGTAGACTGTTGCAGTTGGCGAGAGATTTACTGCTTATTGTAACAGGCCTAAAAATGACTACATTAAAAAAATAACTTATGTTGGTTGTGTCGGTATAGAACATCTGCCTGACAGGTGCTACTTTCTGCATCGTTAGTATAATTCATCTCATAGCAGATGTATTCATTTCGTACCTAAAAGTGTCAGATACCAAATGACAACACCATCCAAACCATTTTTAATCAGCTTGTACATCACAAGGTGAACAAGGATGTTTTCTACACAAAACATTAACTGGGCAGCGTAAACAGATGGGCTCAAGACTCACCAGTATGACTTTACCCAAACGTGAGAAGTTCTTCTCTACTGCTGGGAGGAACTGGCGGCCTTCCTCCCCACTGAGGCGACTGGAAAACACAAAGATGGGTTAGTTTCTCCCTGTCTGACTTGCCGAGTAACACAGCAGGTGACTCACTTGGCGATGGTCAGGTAGGCGTCTGTCTGCTCCGACTGTCCGGCCGTACCGTCCTCCAGAGTCTCCAACAGAGGGAGGAAGCTGGAGGTGTTGGGAGGCCCCGCAGTAGCCATCATTATTCCTCACCTCCACTAGGCGCCTCTGATAAAAAAAAAGAAAGACAGGCTGAAGATGTCGGAAGGCCGGTTGGATTGGTGGAAGGACCTATGAACAGAAAGAGCCACCAGCAGCCCTAATATGCTTTAATACACACAAAGGAAACCATGTCAGCACTACCACAGAAGCTAGCATCTATAGCCTGTGTGTCAAACACAAGGCTGGCCATAATCAAAGCAGTTCTATTTGTTTAATGCCAAAATACAATAATATGAAAAAATGTCCAATATTTATTCAATTTTAAGAAGTAGTAGAATGCAGCTGTGAGTAATTTAACAGTTTAATGGGTAGATTTATCAATACCCTCTGCCACAAGCAACTCTTTTCAGTTTGTGATCTTGAGTTGGCCCAAAAAGAAAATGAGTTTGACATCATTGTCAAACTCATTTTCACTCTGATTCACTCTTCAGCGTCAAGGAAAATAAATTGCCCCGAGATTTGCTGCTTTATAAACACCAGCCAATAGCACACAGGCTTTCCTGTGTATTATAAGCCTGGCAGGCCACCAGACTTCCCTTGCTACCCCACCAGACTAAGTGTTTTTGCTTATTTTAAATAAGGTTCCTTATACACCAGTAACAGTAAAGACAGATTAAGTTAGGTTTGTAGTTGACACATTTGCGTACCATCCCTTTGTCCCCGTTGGCTTCACACTGTATTATTTCTAAATTAGGGGGCCTGCTGGTACATGTCTGAGTTTCTGTAACTTTTAACATTTTTTAGCACAAAAAATGTGTCATCCAGTGGGTTGCTGTCGCGAGAGAGTGCTGCATATCATGTATCACTACATCTATTTCTCTTAGTTTCCCAAGCCATTTCTTTTTTTCAAAACGTCTGCAAACACTGAACAGTGATCAGGTGGAGGTGCACTGTAGTCCTTGGTGAAAGGCTGAGGACTGGTGAAGTTGGGAACATAAGGAATGTTTCGACACAGGGATCAGAGCGTTTCAAGACGAAGCTGCACCCACAATGAATGTTTTCAATTGTTTTCCATGTGATTTGAACCTGAATTGGTTTTTAGGATGCAACAGTGAGGACTTCAAACATCACTCATTCACAGAATTAAACATTACATTACTTTAATTAGTTGCATTCACGTACTTGATCCGTCATCCAGGATTCAACTCAAGTGATGTTTTGGTATGGAAACTATTTCTGTGGTGGGTTATGCTGTAATCTCATGTCCTGAACGGTGTTAATTAATCGTCTAGTTAGCATGTGCTTTTAGGGAGCAAGCAATTACATCATCAATTAAAATTTGCACAACATGCTGTGCGAGTATGAATTATTTTCTGTAAATCCACAGTTTGCTTTTTAAAAACTGTGGGGAAAATAAAGTAGCTATAAAGCACGAAAGTTGTGAACGTTGGTTTCACATTTAGAGAAAAGTGTAAAATTGACCTAATTTAGACAATTCAGATACAGTAGGTATCATCTAAATTTTATTTGGACTATAAGCAGCTTTAGCAAGAGTTTTCACAACTCTCAAAAAAACCCTCAATGTTCCTGCTTTTTGAATCTGAATACATGATGGAAATCTTTTAACATATTTTCTTTTGCATCCATCTCATATATATATATATATATATATATATATATATATATATATATATATATGCACACACACATATGTATGTGTGTGTTAAGTGAGAGAAACGCATCGAAACTGTAGGTTTGAGCCGTTAGCCTGGTAGTTTTAGTTTGGAGCTGCAGGTTTGGTGTTTTTATCTGAACACCAAACATCTTCAGGACAAACAGCCGCAGCTCCTCACCTCTCAGAGCCGTGTGTGTGTCCAGCTGTGTCCACCTCCCGTCTCCACAGCTGCAGACAGGACACACAAACATCACGGTTACACTTCGCAAACACGCGTGGACTCGCGTTACAGCGACAGGTCCGTCTGCCTGTCCATGTCTGAACTGAACACCGACAGTTTCCCACCAACTCTGCTGACAGCCTGCTAACTAGCTGCCCTGAGTTAGCCTCGCTAGCAGGCTACATGCACTTCATCCAGCTCGTTGTTGCTTTGTGCCACACTGAGGCTTCTACAGCCAGCTCACCGAGCAGCTTCCTTCATCCTGCAAAAAGCGAACACCTTAACATTCACCTGGGCAACACAAGCCCGCCTGCTTCCACTGCTGGCGACCGCACTGACTGTATGCTCACCTCCTGCTTGTCAGATGGGATAAGGACCCACCATAAAGCCCGGAGACGCTTTACTTCCCCGCGACACACCGCTGCTCTCTTCACCGAGAGCCTCGCTCCACTCCTGAACCCGTGGATACCGCCGTTGACCTGGTTATTGGTGCTTAGTGGTTGTGCTTTACAGTCCACTGTGCTGCTGATACCCCGCGAAATCTGCTGGCGCCAAAGCACCACGCGTTACGTACGTAACTACCTTTGACCCTCGTGCGTCACTTTTCGGACCGCCTACGTTACCTTTTAAGGAAAAAAAAACTAATAATAATGTTTATCCAACCGTATTTGTAATTAGTTAAAGGTGCAACTTTTGATTAAAATATTGATAAGAACGTTTTTTTTTTTCTCAAGATGACGAGTGTTACCTGATGGACATCCTGAAGCTTTGTGCAGGGTGTCCAAAGTGTGGTCTGGGGGCCATTTGTGGCCCTTAAAATGGATGTGTTGTGCCCCTGTTTACAAGTCAAAAATGGTAAATAAATAAATTAATTAATTAATACAACTGCCCCACAAAATAGACATAAAAAATTGGAAATTATTTGCAACCGTCCAATGCCTTTTAAAATCTTTTGGATCTTTAATGATATTCCACAAAATTTAGATTTATTGCAGAGCAGGAAAATAATAATAATAAAAAAATCACAATAAACACATTTTTTCATTTTTAATTAAATGAATTTTGAAGCCCACCAGTAGTTCATTTGCCAATTTTGGCCACCTGGAAAAAAAGTTTGGACACCGCTGCATTAGTAGTTTTTGTTTTTTGCTCTTGTTATTTTGTGTGTGTGTGTGCGTGTGTGTGTGTGTGTGTGTGGGGGTGTGCGTGTGCGTGTGTGTGTGTGTGTGTGTGTGTGCGTGCGTGTGTGTGTGCGTGCGTGTGTGTGTGGGTGTGTGTGTGGGTGTGTGTGCGTGTGTTAATGAAATTTAATTGATAAATATAAAGAAGATAACTCAATTTGAATGAGCTTTAATGTGTGAAAATCATTCATGACTGGGACTACCTCTATAAAAAGTGGAGTTCTGGGAGTTCGCTGTTCTGCTGAAGCCCATATTACATTTTTACATCAACATGACATAAAATAGGAAACGGCACAAATTGTAAAATTGTACACAATCACTTGGATGGGTGTAACATTTGAAATGTGTTCAAATAAAAAGGAAATATTTTTTATATGCACATGTGGTGCATTCATTTTAAGATTGAAAAATTAGTTATGAGAATTTTGATTTTGATCAAAGAAATGCGGCAAAGCAACTGAGAAAATTTGCATTGTGGTATACATTTCAGTCTATTATTTTTCATTCATTTGTCAGTTTAATGAACAAACACCAGGTGGCGCCAAGCTCTGAGAAACAGCGAGAGTTTTCGCAAGGCACTGTATTTGTCCAAGTGTTTTTGGACGACGTTGCACCAGGTGATTTGTTCCTGATAATGGTCAGTTATGGTGGATATATATGCGGATTGTGAAATGAAACTAAAATACAGGTTTTAACGGTATAGTTGGAGAACTTTCATCCATGTGGAATCGTAATTCGTTACACTTGAGTGAGACAAATATGGTACTTTTCAAAAATATTCATTCATTTTTTTATTTTGTCACTTCACAGCCATATTTTATTGTGAGTTGCTGTGCTTGAAAAAGTACATTTTCATTTCTCTTCTCTGAAAAGAAATTAAACTGATACATGTGGGTTTGTTGTTTTTTTGTTGTTGTTTTTTTAAAAAACAAACTTTCTTTTGGATAAAAATTGAAGAAATGTGCTTTGCATTTCATTCAGTCATGATACCAGGCTGCGTAGGAACATTTTTCGTTGCAAGTAAAGTTTTAAGTGTTTTAGGGTACACGTGTTTACCAGCTTTGAATATTTAGAGACGGAAACTCCCACTTATTTGCTTTGCAAAACCTCCAATCTCCAATCAGTCAGATTGGATGATCAGCATATCTGAACATCAGTGTCAAGTCTTCAGATTTTCATTGGCCTTAGTTCTGGGCTGATGTAAAACACAAACAGCCCGAGGTTCTACTTTATGTCAGTCTACCACAAAAAATACCAATGTACATTGAAGTTTCTGGTTGTATCATGACAACATGCTGAAAGTTCAGAGGGTTTAAACACTACCAAAGTGCTGCAGCTTTTTTTATTGTTAGTTCTTCACAGTTGGACTTCTTCACAATCCTTTGAATCGTTTTCACTTTCTAGTAAATGTGATGTGCAACAACTAATAAACGTATGCCTGGACTACAACAAACAGCAACCACCACAGCAGGAAATGCCCCGCCAACACTCCCAGCTTTTCACTAAAATGCAGCTGGGTCAGTGAAAGCTCCATAGTAACATTAAACATTACTAACAGTCTGTTCTGCCGGATGTGTTTGATTTGTGGATTCAAGTCACAGCTACATACATCCTCTGGGAATCCAATAAAAGCAACACGTACCAAAAAATGTGTAAGACGTGTGCACTGACTGTGCTTCATCATTTCTGAGCAGTAATTACTGTCCTTGGCAGCATTTTTCCAGGGTTTCTAGAAAAGCAGCTCAGTTGCAACATGTTGGATATGATTCCCCTAAAGCCAAATGCTCTACCCCTGTAGAAACATTCACACATATGAATGCCTCATTCTGTCTCATGTTTCCAACAGGCAAAAAGCAAGCCAAGAATAAAACCTCTGGAAACAGAACCTGCAATAAATGTGTCTTAATGTTAAGAAAAGCTTATCTTTAGTGACAGAAAGCATTTATACCCCTTCACTTTTTCCACACTTCTTGACTGTACAGAGGTAGGTAACTCTCGTTTTCTGAGTTACCTAAAACTCAGAAAACGAGACGAGACACAATATCGGTTTTACAAACACAAAACAGGATGTGACTTTAGCATTACTTTCATAAAAACATCAAAGATAAAATTTATGCTGTGTCTTGTCTGTCATAGTTATAGTCCTGCCGTCTTCTGCTCCTCAACAACACATTCCTTGTGTCTTGTGTGCCACCATTTATTCTACTAGGAATCTCAAATGCCGCCAACTCATTTGGAGTAGTTGAACATTTGGATATCTGCAACAGAGAACATCTTAGTATTATCAGATTAAAATAGAGCACAGTGCTTGGTTATCCTGGATCAAGTTTGTTGATGTGAACAAGAGCAGCCTGAGATCTGGTCCCTGGGAAGAACCTCAAGATTTTACACGCAGTTTTGTTTCAGATTATTTTCAAACTAACAGACATGTTTAGACAATCAAATAGAGGCAAGTTCTTACTTTAGTAACATGTGATTCACGTTGTCTAATTTTTCAGACGTCAACTACAAATGCGTAATCGTGTTATGTGTTGCCTAGAGCCTCAATAAAATGACTACCTGTTTGAACTGTTGTCCAGCAGATGATCTCAGATTTTCATTTGGGAACCGAGATGCCCCTAAGAACGTTTACTCAAGACAACCCTGCTGTGTTTACTGAGGCTCAGACCTCAATGTTTAACCATCGCAGCCCACTCTGTTGCTTATCCAACAGATACACACCACATCTGGTTGTCTGTACCAGTAAATCAGAATCTCAGGCAAAGTTTTGCAGTATTAAGTTAAACATTTGACTCATGATCTCTCTTTGTTTTTGCACTATGCACATCCAACTGAAGACCAGTAATCTCCTAGCTTTGTCTGTCAACTTGACCACCTCTAGACTGAGTGGTAAAGAGATATCTACTAAACATAATAAATGCCATCCTTTAGTGGATATGATGGAATGCTTACACCTACACTGTATCACATCACACAAATGTTACAACCCAGCCTCTGCTGGCCCTTTATGAGTTATTAAACCACTTCTCTCTCTCTTTTTTATTTTACAAACACTGTCTGCAAAATCTTCTGGTTTTGTTTGGAGTCTGTAAACTGGTGGCAGGAAAGCCTGTGCTCCTCCTTGGTCATTAAACCTTACATAACAACATCATTTAAAATGGCTGACAGTCCTTAAGTTATTCTCAGTCTTGACTTTGTTAACTTCTGAATTCAGAAACCAGGACACCAGCCAACACCTCCAGTCAAGTCTCCATGTGTTTACTGTTGGGAGAATTATCCTTTCTCTATTATGTTCTTAATGTATGAGGTTGAAGAAGAGACAGTGAGTTGAATTCATGAATTCCATTTATTAATACCAAAATACAGTTGGTCCACTGTTCATGTTATCCTTCTGGGCTAGAAGGGCAAAATGGCATCAAACAACAGTTTGTTATTCCATTTATTAGCCTCTATCTAAGCTACACTCTAAACAAATTTAGCCTTAAATTTGAGAGTGTTTCCTAACTTGTCATTTCTTTTAGCTTTGCGCACGTATGATCTATGTGAATGCATGTATGTGTATATGAGCATACAAATGGCTAAAAGAGATAGAGGAAAACACAGAATTATTTATTCTGAACATTACTGATTAAGTCAATATTTGACACGTGGAACCATGCACTCATAATCAGTCTAGTTGATTATGTCAAGAATTTCCACAAAACTGAGTTATGTTTTGTATAATTCTAATTGGTTATTAAGACGCCACTAAGTAACTTATGTGTAATCAACATAACCAAATCAGCCAATTCTGACCTAGTCTGGTTAGCTCTGATCTAATTCATTGGTCGGTTTTCACTTAATTATGCTGAGCTAAGAAAAAAGTTTAACTGTGTTGATTAATGCAGGCATAAAATATTTCATTATACTGACTTAGATAATTTATATCGAAATGTATTTATGTTCTGCGGCTCCAACTCAATGACTTCTATTATTGTGGCAATCATTGAATTTTGCTTTGCTTAACTCATTTTGACTGATACAGCAGTAGTAGTCTTAGTTTCCACACAAAAGTTGAATTTGAAATGACACAACTTTTGTTTTGTGGAACAAACATTTATTACCTGTGAGGCACATCATCACAGATAATAAACCAAAGTACTGCTGTGTAGCACCTTACAGCTCCAGAGAAACAAAGTGCAGTCTTTGTTGTAGCTCATGATTCAACCATCAGATGTTTTTGAAGTTATGTTTTTGATCAACACAGGATTGAAACCCTTTTGTGACAAAAAAAAACAAACAATAAAACACTTATAGTCAATAAGACCGTAAGTGGGTGTTTTTGTCACTTAAGTTCACTGCTGGATGAATTAAAACACACTGACACATAATGAACACAATCTAGAGTAACGGGAACAGGCTGATCACTAAAAGAACAATGCTAACAGTTAGCAGTTAACCCACAATCCTTCATTGAAGCCACATAACAAACAGGTCAGCAGAGCAATACATATGAACTCTAGTCTCAATTAGAAAATTAAATCAACATTTTCCATCGTCTTCGTTGGTTTTCACAATGTTAAACAATGGTCACAAAAGAGCAAATTGGTAGGAAAAGTTGGTCTGTTCACTCCCACATCACTAAGCTCCTTATATGACATTAGGATATGGGAGGTGACTTTCAGTATTTGACAACATAGAAAGAGCAAACCAACACAAATATTCACTAAATACTTTGTTCTGACACAGGTGGTCATTGTTTTACACCATTAATTCTGGATCATTTGAGGCAAAACTGTAAGTGTAAGACAAATTGTGTCTTGCACATAAAAAAATTGAAGAGGTCTAAGAGCTGTTTGTAGTTGTGAAAGACTGAAAAAAGTCTTGTTATGAAACCCCTCTAGGATTTTTCTCTACAACTTCAACTTGCCAGTTACAAAAACAAATACACAAATACTCAGCCCTGTTATGCTGCATCACAAAAAGCATAACGGGGCATTTTTGATTTAGTCAAAAATGTACAGTAAACTCATTAAAGTGTGCTGTTTGAAATGCCAGCTCTTATATTAAAATGAGCATAGCTCTGTTTATTTAATTCAACAATTTACTGACTTTTGTTTCTTGAGAGTGACCTCATTTTGACCTGGGAAACATCAAGAGGAAGTGGAGAGAGAAACAGGAAATAAAGGCAAGAGCAGACAGAGAGAACCTAATCAGACATGACACATGATCAAAGGAAAAGGCATGGTTGGAAAAAAATTCACAAACAACTCCTTTTGGATGATAAAGCAAAGCTCATTCAAATATTAGTGGCAGATTCATAGGGCATGGACTATAGTCATTACTTCAAGCAGCTAACACACACTGTCACTGAGTTACAACAGTCATGTTCCTTTCAGTAGGCCACTTCTGACCCAGAGACATCTGAACCATCCTATCTGGGCTAAAAAAGAAGTTTTCACAGTCAATATGGCTTTGGGAGCCACATCAACTGTGCACTGTGTTTAATGAAGTCCAAACACAGTGGACTTCATCAAGTCTAGACTTCTTTGAGCCCCTCATGCTTTGTTTTGCTGGGATTCTGCTTATGGAGATGCTGATTGCATTTTTCAACAAAACTCTGAACCGTTCTCTCCAGCAATAGAAACCAATACCTGCTGAGATGACCACAGTGTCACCGGCTGGCCATTAGGAGAACTGAAGGCTGCTACCAAAGCAACCTGGACTTCCTCAGCAGAACCGCAGGCTGATGGTCTCCATGCCACGCTGCACTGATGCAGTAATTCACGCAAAAGGAGTCCCAGGCAGGTCTGAGTTCATTTAATATTCAGGACATGGATACCGGTCCACAGTTCTCTATTCAAATCTTGTTGGGTATAGCTCAGAATTTTGGGTTTTAATCATCAAAACCAAAATCATCAAACATAAATACATGATGTGTGTTGATGATTTGATGGACCTCAAAATGTAAAATGTAATGTTTGTTACTGGTTTCTCAGTTGGCAATTGTTGCCTTTATGACTTTTTATTTGAACTGCCTTGTTTCTAAAATGTGCAATAAAAATAAACTTGAGTTGGATCAAACTTAGAAGAAATAAATGCTTATATAAAAAAACCAACATCTCTCTATATTTTACTGGATGCATTTTCTCAGGTTGATTTAAACAATTAAACCAGGTTCTGCCCACATTTTGATTCTTTTTCAAGAAATATTTAGGTTCAACTTTAACATGTCCATAACATTTATTAACCTCAGGACAGATATGATGTCCTGATTCTTTTTTGTGCAAGCTTAAAAAAATCACTCAATCAGGTTTATCTGTATTTTATGCTTTATACAGAGAGCTTATAAAACAGTAAATAATGAAGCAGCTCTGAGGCAGAGTCAACACATGGGTTTTATACAAAGGATAAAACAAGGGAGAGACGGTCTGGCTCCCATGCTGCTGCAGGAAAACAACATCCAACCTTTTGTGTGTATCCCAAACAGGTTCATTTGGTTAGAGTTCACAGGCACATAACACAACATGAACAGTAGAAGTTGCAGTGTAGTAAAATCTCCACACCACAGACCTCATTTTCTCATTGGACACATGGAAACGATGATGAATCCTCCATTTAAAATGACTTTTAATATCCAGTATGTTACAATGACGGCGTCTGAGACGGACTTTCCATGCGTGGGTTTCTCTGGGTGAGGTTCTCAGAGAGTTAAGAAAGCCCAGATCATTTTCCCTCCAATCTGGAACCAATTCAGAAGCGTTTACCACCCAGCCATCTGCATGTCTGTCTGCACTCTCCCTTAGAGAAATATTACATGTGACAGCTGACATGCAGCTTTTTAGTTCCATCACTGAACCCGTTCACTTTAAACTTGAAAGCTCTTCATGTTTTCATTTTTTGCAGTAACAGCAACAAAAAAAAATACAAAAATTTCTACGAGAAGATCATCTTCAGCAAATGGATGGATTTTCTTTTAAAGCAAATTCTGTTATGACCTTTGCTCTATTGTTTTTTTGTTGTTTTTCAGGTATTGTTCATTTGAGAAGAAAATTATAGTTAGAGATAAAAAAAAAAAATCTCAAAATGCTGTAATAATGATGCAAATTAAGGATGAAAACATTTTTGTTTCTAACCACCATAAATGCTTGGTGCCTGTTCTTTCTCAGTATATTTACCTTGGAACTGGGGATGTAGGAGATGTAGACCATCTGGAGAACTTCACATTCAGAGTTACATGCTGTGCTCCCCGATGGTCTGTTAAACTGACAAACTGTGCAGGGGGCCTGAATCACATCTTCCACAGTTCTTTGTTGAAACACAATCTAAAATCCTTTGCTCCCTGGAGTTTGTTGGAACCAATGCAATTGCCCCCAAATTTGGAGCTTCTTATAATAAACAACACATTAGTTTTCTCTGTCCTAACTATTAGTCATTCTGCATGCTATAATCAATACTTTGTTGTTCAGAGTTCAAGATTAGCATCACATTTAACTAAGGATGCACGATATTGGATTTTTGGTTGATATCCAATACACTAGAATACTAAAACTAATTTGGCTGATAACCGATACCAATACCGATATTTTTTTTCCTTTACCTATTTACTGAAACTGTGTGGCTTTCTCTACTGTGGAATTAAAATACTGCATCATCTTTGTCAATATAGCCTGCTACCAAATGCAATGCTAAAACGGAGGTTGATGTAAGACTTTCAGCTTATTATGTTTAATGTCAAATTTATTCATGACATTTGCTTAACACTTGAACAGCGCAAATTTGACATGCTTGTGTGCAGGCATCGTTTTCACTGGTTTGTCAGAAAAAAAAGCAATGGCTTTTATATCAAGTTATTTTGATGGAATGATCGACATACAATATCACATTTTACAGCTAATCTCGGCCTATGCCGATAATATTGTGTATCGCTGGATTTAACATTTAATGGAAACAGGCAGCTCAACAAAACTCCCACATCATCCCTTGGTCCCTTGAAGATTTTGGCCTTTGCAGAAGAACCTGAAGTGTGAAGAAGAACTCTGCCTTGCACAAAGCTTGTGGATGACAAACTGAGTGCTCACAACCAACAACAATGAGTCTGCAAACAGGGACGAGGTTGGTTATACAATAGTCATAATTAATTTTTTTAACATAAAAAAACAAAATGTCGTTTTTCTCAAGTTCAGCCAGTCAGTTACAGCTCTACATTAACAATGGAAGGGTCTCCAGCTTCATGGTCCTGGTCTGAATTTGTCATGCTGACCTGTAGTGATACATCAGCAGTAGGAAAAGCCCAGCATTACATTTTACAGCTACTCAGCTATTGCTGTCATTATTATTGCACTTTATAGGATTGCACTTCCTGCACTTTGTGCACTATGTCTATGTCGTATGAAACCAAAATGTGATTTGTTATCTTAACAACGACAATAAACATTGAATTGAATTGATCTGTGGTGTTCCACCTGGCTTAGTCTATGGTCTTTTATTATTCCTTCCAAACAAACTAAAAACATCAGTTTTCTTTTGTCAATTTAGCTGATGTCTATGCCTAAATCTCTTCATTGGAAATGCCAGTTATTAGTTATTCTACCACAGAAGATAATGAGAACAACAAAAGATCCAGGTGGAATAATACAGTTTAAAGGAACCAATGACTGGAATGATTTGGCTCCATCTTGTACAAAAATTAGACAAACTAATAGAAAACAACATATTAACATATTCATTACAAACTGTCACAATTTTTTGCGTGGATAAGCCAAATGTATTTAGTGACCATCACATGTTAATCAATTCAGATTTTCATACTTGCGTTATAGTTTTCTGCTCCTAGAAGATATTGATGTGATGTTTTATGAGCTGAACAATACCTCAGTGGGTGATACATTCATTCCTATGTAATCAGTTATGAGGAACTTTATGTTTTCTCATCGTGTAGAGTCAGTCTGCTGCCTTACATGGGCAAATGGTTGTTTAATTTCATTTTTAGTTTCAGTTTGATTTGCAACAGCAGGAGTTATTTTTAATGTGTCTCGCTTCAGGAGTTTGAGGATTACCTCGTCTAACCCACTCACAGCACTTTCCCTAAAACAGAAGTAAAAGCGATAAACCTCATATAGGTAAATAAAAAATAAAACCTGAATAAATAAATCAACAGCCAAACTGGGTAGCTATAAAGAACCCTGGCTGGGTTTAATTATTTCACAGTGCTGGATATTTGCCACCTCCCCTGGGAGGCAGGAGTGTGTATAAAAGGCAGCGGCTGCCGAGCAGCAGGGGACAGAACAGCAGAGAACATCTGCACAGAGCAGCTGCACACCGTCAGCCTCATGATGCACCTCTGGGCTCTACTCTGGACTCTCGTCTTACTGCTGAAAGAGGCACAGTCGTGGGGCTTCAGAAATGGAATATTTCATAACTCAATATGGCTGGGTAAATATAACTAACACATCCTGACAATGACATCTAACATTTGTTTCACAGAGTAGCCTGGAAATGATTCAACGTCAGTGATGAGGAAGATAATTTAATTAAGCCGATCAGACAAATCTCACCATCAGTGATATTACTCTTGTAAATTGCTCCTTTTTTCTTTAGTTATTTTCATCTTTTTGTTGAAATGTTCTGTTTTTGTGAACACAGCTACAGCTATTCTCATTTAAAGGCTCATTGTGAGGCTTTAATGAAGCATGAAGGAGTCCAGCAGTTTGTGCCAATCAGTGTGTTATAGCCTGGCTGTGCTGCATGAGGCCTGTAAACACATGGAAATGACTTCACCTCGTACCTCTCACAATCCTGAGCAAAGGAACTTCCCAGCTGAAGCCTTCTTTCACAACTATTACGCCAATCATATTATCGTAGTTTTTTTTTTTTCCTTAAGGAAAAAAAAATTCTCTGAACACTGCTGACTTTCCCACACACTTCACTTCATGAGATTGACTCTTTGGAAAATGAGCTCTTGTGTGTGTTTCATTGTACTAACAGGTTTGGCTCAGACTCATCAACAGGGTTTTGTTGTTTTTTTTTAACATAATTAATGTAAATGCCCAGACAGAGGCCGTGTTTCTCTTTGACAGAACAAGCAGCTGGGGTTTACCATCGGGAGTCACGCAAAGGGAGGTATCAGCTGACATACAAAGAGGCCAAGGCTGTCTGCAAATACGAGGGAGGGACGTTGGCCACCTATGATCAACTGGAAGCAGCACGACAAATAGGTCTGCAGCTTTTCACTCATAAGCACAACGCAAATTCACAGGTCAGTGCCTGCATTTCAGTGCCTTTTAAAGGAAACCAGGCTCCTCTGCTGTAAAAACAACACTGATTCCCTCCGCGCCTGATTTTTCCTGGTGGTGTGTATTCTCTCTTTACTCTTTAAAAGGCATCAGATGGAGGAACAGTAGTGACGCAAGACGACCCTTAACTGCTGGAATGCTTTTAGCTCACAGGAAGAGGTTAAAGGTTAATGGGAAGCAGTGTCTTTCCAAGAGTGCAACAGAGGTCCTGGGCCCAGGCTGATATTAAAAGGTCTTAAACAAACTGTAAAGCTCATTAAGATAGTCTTAGGTTCTCTCTAGAAATTGCTGGGTTAAACTTCTTAATCTAAATACATGGGTTGCAGTATTGGGTCAAAGGTAGAGTAGTTTTAAAAAGAAATGCACCAGAAGTTTGTGGCTTATTTCTCTGACTCCTGTAGCTGCCGATTTTTATTTTCTAAATATAATATAATAATATGAATGCTACAAGTCACTTTATGAACTCATATTGATATCAGACATGGTGAAATCCACCATTCTGTATGAAACACCAAGTGCCTCCATAGTGCACCTTCAATGGTGTGTGCATGTTGGGGTGAAAGGTGTAAAATTCACAGTGTCGAAAAGTCGATTTATTTCTGGAACTTTTTGACCAAATGAAACATCATGCAGATTAAACCCAGATGAATGTTTGTGTTGCTTCTGTTGATTATGTTGATTTTCAGCTTACATTTAGGGAAAACAATTTAAAAATTTTAAAATTACATCAGACCAATCAAAAAAATACTTTAAAAAACACAAATATGGGATTAATAAAAAAGTTTGCTTAATACAGGCTTGGAGGTTATTATTTTTAAAGGAAACCATTTAATCTGATTTGTATTCTAGTTGATTGGATATGACCTCATGTCCGAAGGAGTTGAACCTTCATCAGTGACAATAAGAGTGTTACTTACTTAAAGCTGCACATGTTCCTATGATGAAACAAGAGCTATGTGACTGTGTGATATTGGTAAGAGTTGTGGTATACAATAAATGTGTATTAGAGAAATTGAATATACAGAAGACAAAAAAGGGTCTATTTTAGGTGCAGGACTGTTTTTTCTTATAGCAAAAAGGTCTGAGGTTCAAATCCTGGCTGTGACATAGAGCTGGGTTAGCAAAAACCAGCAGCTTTTTAGCCACTGACAACAGGGTTTCCAAGGCAACCAGTTTTATAGCTGATTATTGATTGTGATCTAAACCCCTGGAGTCTCCATAAAGAAGAACAAATAAATCTTCATGTGCTTTTCAAGTGACTTTCACAAACTATTCAAACCAGGCTGTGTTGCTAGAGATTCTGAAAGAAAGCTCTGGATGGTCAGCTCTGACTGTGTGACCAGTGGTGCTGCTGAACACAACATGGTGTTTCTCCTCACTTGCAGGTTTCCATGTGTGTGCTGCCGGCTGGTTTGACAGAGGACGTGTCGGCTATCCCATCGTCAAGGCCGGGGCCAAATGCGGCTTTGGAAGAGTCGGCATCGTTGACTACGGATACAGGCTGAACAAGAGTGAGAAATGGGATGTGTACTGCTACAACCCAAACTGTGAGTAAAGGCTTTACTTTAATCATGATCTTAATGCTGAAAGGAGACTTTTTTTCTTTTACCCTAACCCTCTAACCCATTGTTAGGCTCTAAAGGGATTTGAAATCCTTGGAAGCCAAACTTATTATAGTGATGCTGAAGTTAGAAAGAACACCCACATGTTAATGGCTTTCAAAGTTATGCATTTTTAAACAGTGTTTAAAAAGAAATGTTTGAAAATTACTGAAACAAAGTCAGTCTGGAAACAGAAATCTTTCAAAACGTCCACCAGGAATGCACCCATATGAAGATTTGGATAAATATAGACATGAAAATTTTAATACTGCTGCTACAGCCGACGTCTGATATTCATATCTATTGTATCATCTATAATTTCATCCACTTACGACACTTTGTAAAAGTGACTACACCACCTTCAATTGATTCTCTGCTTTAGACAAACACCCATAATTCTTTGCTGCATCACTGTCATAACTGAACACCACTTGCCTGTATTTTAACTCCATCTCCCTTCATATTAACTAGCTTCATTTTCAGTACTAAAGAAAACCCTCCCCACAGCATGACGCTGCCGCCACTGTGTTTAAGATGAAGTGAAGGCTTTTCTCCCCACATTAGAGCTAAAGTCGAATAGCTTGAGCTGTTTTACAAAAAAGGTCAAATTATTTAGTCCTAAGTGTGTGAAGCTGCAGGACACATAAACCCAAAACATCTGCAGCTGTAGCTGCTATGAAATGTGCATCCACAAAGTTCTGACTCAGCACGGCTGACGATTGCAACACAAACTTTCAGACTTTGTAAAGAAAAAAAAAAAATCTCCATTATTTCCTCAAGCTTCATCATTATGGTGTAGAAGGTGAAGAGATGGGTGGAGCCATCAGAACAAGTTGAGCACAACACAATGGTTTCATAAGGTCAACAGCCCAATTGTGTTGTTGCTGCACTGCAGGAATAAATAAATGTTATTCTGATGAGCTGCTCATTAGAACCACATCTTAATAACCTAAAGCACAAATGTTCCAGGAAGGCATCCTGCATGCTGAGGCCGTAAACGTTTAGCTTGAGGAAAAAGAAACATTGTGTCTCCCTTTCACATGAAGCTCATTTTGACATCAACATACGGATTGCATTTTAGCATGTAACTTTTATGAAAATATGTTTTTTTTTTCTTTACATATTTTTCAAAACTGTCACTATGGTGTGACATTATAACATGAGACATATCGTCTGTGAAAGCATCGACCTCCTCCACCTCCACCCTGAGCTGTTCTTGCTGTCCACATCTCCAGACCAAAAACAACCAATCAGAGCCAGGAGGAGGGGCTTAGCACTGTCAATCACGTTCATGTACACACTATTTTGCGGAAGACCATCAGTCAACATTAATTTTAAAGCAGTGCTATAGATCCTTAATTGTATTTTAGTAGAATGATGTGTTAAAAAATATATTTCTATTTGGGTTAAAACTGAATTTAACTATTAAATTGAAAAAGAAACTCAGTGTGGTAATGGCAGAGAAACAGCTTACTGTTCCAGTAAACCTGTTGGCTATTCTAGCTAACACGAGGATTCATGGCAGGCTCTGTAAGCTGCAGGGAATTAGAGAGCAAGGGTATGAGCAGCGCATACACAAGGAGATTGACAGCGCTCCACCTGGCTCTGATTGGTTGTTTCTGACAGGGCAGTGTGTGTTTCTGCCGTTTGTGCTGGGAGATGCCAGAGGAACTTGATTTTGATCTTGATCTATCCGTCTCATACTGTCACAACTAACAGTTTAATGTAAAAATCTTTATGTTTTCCAAATGAAAGTTACATACTGCATGTTTAAAGATGAATGGGGGAGATTTATTGATGTTAATACTTTTACTAGCTGAGCAACTTCAGAGTCTCAGTGATGGAAACTCCTACGTCATAAACAAAGTCATCACAGGAAGTTGTCATCACTCTAGACGCAAGTCAGACGTAAAAGAGGTGATAAAGACAACATGAAGAAGAATATCCTGACTCAAAACCACAAACTGACTCCCACCGATGAGTTATGGTGGTTCAGACCAAGATTAAACCAGCAAAGGAGGAAAAACGCAGCTGGAAAAGATGCCAGAGCGGCAGCTGAGCAAGTCCTGACTGGAAGTCACACATAATCATTTTTAAAGTCTCCACACCCACAAACAGGACACAAGCCAAACCATCGGTGCTTAGAGAAGATTGTATTCACCCAGTCAGATTAAATAAGCGCTTGTAGCAAATTCTCAGAATCTCAGTTCATGTTTATATTCCCACAAATTGATATACAAAACGTTTTCATGGACCGATCACTGACAATGTAGCCATCAATCCCGTGATACCATGAAACAAACCTGAAACCAGAGATCCTACCAACATGGCTGACAGCAAGAAAAAGAAATCGCTTTTCCTTTGGTTTGCAACGATCGCTGCTGATCATGTGCAGCAGAGTTGGCTCTTTTTCACACAAGTTGGGCTCTATCTATGCTTTATTGAGAGCAGAAGTTTCCACAGCCAACTCCACCACAATGGAAGTTTTTATAGTTGTTGGCTGATTGGCGACACTTGCAGGATGAACTAGAAAACAATGGCAGACTCCAGAGAGATATAATCATTAATACATCCAAGTGTAATTAATGAAATAATATAAAAGTATATGTATAGCGGATTAGCGGTAAAAAAAAAAAAAAAAGAAAAAAAAGAAAACCTTTAATCTGAATTTCCTGTGTGATTATATTTAATGGTGCAGAAAATAATTTTGGATTCTACCAAAGCACCTCAGGTACAATTTATTTTCTCACCTGTTACATTTTGAGTTCCTTTCTTTATTCTATATTACAAATGGCACTAAAAATGCTATTCAATCAATCAATCAATCAATCAATCAATCAAATTTTATTTGTATAGCACATTTCAGCAGCAAGGCATTTCAAAGTGCTTTACATCATACAAACATAAAAACACAAAGTCATGTAACATAGANTTAATTTAGACCATCAAATTTATAACTTGTTATCCATTTATCTAAATGTTTTACTTTGTGCAGATCCTGATCTTTGACATACTATTATTGAACACAACACTTGCACATCTATATTCAAAATTATATTTGCAGAATCATTATGTTCGGTAAGAAAATTTGTATTTTGCAACTTTTCAATAAATTTTCATTTTATTTCAGATGATTCTTTTTGTGAATTTCACTCACATAAACACATTTCTCAAAATAAATGTAAAACTGTATTAGGGATAAAATTGTTATTTAAAAAAAAATAATAAAATGTTTTTTATGTTTGTGCAGAACATAAACAACTTTTCTTGGCAAGTCTTTCCATAACCAGCTTTCGTGTAGTTGTTGTCATGGAGACGTGTCTTACCATCCTGCTCAGAATAATGGCTGTTGATGACATAAAATGGATTTCTGTGATATTTACAGTTCACATAAAACAGATAACCACAAATTACTAATGAAATGTTCTTAGAAATTCTTCTTAAATATAGAAAGAAAAGTATACATTAAAAATAACTGTAGTTAAACTCGTTTTACAGGAAGTTACAGTGGCAATTTTTGTTTTTATTTCCCAAATCGTGCAGATTGTTGGAATAATTTCTTAAAGAGCCCTGGCTTTTGAAGGCTATTCAAAACGTGGAAATGACATCATGTCTCAGTAAAACTAAGTGAAAAATAAATAAATAACTGAATGAAACTTCCTTGACCCTACCACGCTAGAACTGCATTCATTCTGCTTAGGCGAAGGCGCTCTCTAGTGGTGAAACTCAGCTATTGCAGCTCTGAGTGTCACCTGAAGTGAGAATCAGAGTCTCACTGCACAGAGAGTCTGGGCTTTCTCTCATTCACTTGGATTCATCCAGTAGAAATTCAACCAGGTGAACAGACGAAGTTGTGAACAGTGACGTCAATTTTCTGCTCTGTTTTAAAATTGTAGTCTGTCTGTCGTTTTAGCAAAGGCAGCAATGAAAGTGAAAAAAGCCTGGTATGTGTTGACCATACTTCCATTTGTTGAATCAGTTTTACTCTTTGCAATGGAGAATGGTTGTTCAGAGTGCATGTAATATCTGGTAAGCTTAATTCATAGCGTCTAAGTGATGCATTACATACATCAAGGGGAAACGTTAGCAATTGTTAGATCAAATTTAAAACTTTTACCTGGAGTCCACGCTTCCAGGAAGCAGTCACTTCTCAGTAACCGAGAATATTTCTCTATATTCCAAAGAAACAACACAAGTGTGTACAAGTTTACCACAGGCAAAGTGATAAACTTCCTCAGGAAAAAACTACGCAACGAAAGATCCTATTTGCAGCGAAACTACTAAAGACACTAGTCTTTAGTAGTTTCATTGTGTCTCCCATGTTCCTGACAGCCAAGGAGTGTGGCGGCGTTCTGACTGAGCAGCAGAAGATCATTCAGTCACCCGGTTTCCCTGATGAATACCAGGACGAGCTGATCTGCTACTGGCACATCCGAGTGCGCCTGGGTCAGAGGATTCGCCTCCACTTCCTGGAGCTGGACGTGGAGGAAGACACGTCCTGCCTGGCAGATTACCTGGAGGTGTACGACAGCTACGACGATGTGTCCGGCTTCGCTGGGAGGTGAGAGTCAGTCCAAGCAGTTTATGGGTTAACCTGTGAGGAAATGGGAAAAAAGATCACACTGCAAAAACCAAGTATTTTTAGTCTATGGTGCAAAGATCTTAGTACAGTTGAAACAAAACAAAACTAACTTACACATAACTTTTCAGCAAGATATGGGAGCTTATTTTAAGTCAATGATATTAAGTACTAGTTCCACTGGCAGATCTTTTCACTTCTAACAAAGGAAAATGTCTTGTTACAAGTGAAAGGATCTGCCAGTGAAAGGTAGTTTTACTGAACACAAATGCTTGCCACAATATTCAGATATTACATATAAAAAACATAAATTCTTGTCCCACAACAGCATTCCTTTCTTTACTTTTATAATTTTTCTTGTACTTTTCTCCAGGTTCTGTGGTGACTATTTACCAGATGACATCATCAGCAAAGGTGAGCTGCCATCATTTATACATGACAAGAAACAGGTTTGAATTCTGGTTAAACTGAAGTATTTGTGTGCTGGTTCATTTCCGTTATTTTTTTCTCATTAAAGAAATTACATTTATAGCCAAATTCTTCTCAATTGAATGAATTGATTGAGAAGGAAGGTTGTAGAGGATCTGTTAAAGTTTTCTTCGTGGTGTGATTTAT